>WNHD01003913.1:0-11966 GCA_011057455.1 Ganaspis sp. Gsp50
TATGAAACTTCTTCTAGAACATGAATGTTTTGAGTATTATGATGAAATGGCACACAACATTTACATCGACGAATATCATACTGTAGTTTTCAGTAAGTTCATTAATAATAATTTATATCTATAGCATTTATTTTCAGCAGAAATTGTATTTTATTTTATTTGTTAATTACTTTTTTAACCAGAGTATATTTATCATAAGAAAATAATATTAAACATATATCTATGTACATGTAAATATATACATATTTATAATATTCTAGTTAACAAGGAAGAAATAAGTACTGAAAAGTACAAAGACCCAAAGAGCATTAAATTACAGGAAGAAGTCCGACTTATTCAGGAAATAAAAAAAAGACCGGCTATTTTTGATAAACAAATAAAATCCATTACTTCATTTACTGATAGAGAAAGATTGTGGTCGGAAATAGAAGGCAGTGTATGTCAAGGTTAGTTAAAATGCACAAAAGTTTGTTGCTTCTTGCTCTTTCAGTTATAATATGGATACTTACAATTTTAACAGTCAATCGTCAATGAGATTTATTTTTGCATTAGCTTGCTCTTACACTTAAAACATTTTCTAACAAATAAAATCTGATAAATTAAAAAATATCCAAAAATAAAATTATACTAGATAAAAAAATTTTAAGGCAATAAATCCGTTAAATGTATATTGAATTAAATAAAACGTCTGTTGACTTTGGTAATTAAAAGATAGTTTTATTGAAAATTTAGGAATATAAATATTATGTTGAAAAAAACTTGGGGGTTAGTAACATTTTCTCTGGTTAACTTTATTTATGCTTAGTTGACAATATGTCAATTAAAATGTTGAAATATATCTGCTCCCCCTACTGAAAATTCTTGTACAAGGTCTTGTACCTCAACACTAGCAGCAATAAAATTCGATTGTACCACCTACTGAAACACGTACAAGTTCTTGTACAGAAATTTTTAGTATAGGGCCCAGTTTAATCAAATGAAAATGAAATAGCTGCTACTTTGTGTTCTGAATATTTACTTTAAACTTTTACTGCTGTATAAATCCATAAAGTATAATTCCTTTTAATGTTAAATTTTATCAGAGAATGTAGAGTTTCCCAGGTATGTTAAATATAATTGCATGATATCATTTTTATAGACGCCAAAAAGAAGTGGAGAAATCTGAGAGATCAGTTCAACAGGGATAAGACTCATTTCCGTCATTTTAATGAAATGTCTTTTCTACTAGATTTTGAGATAGATAGGTATGCATTTAATTCATGTTTTTTGTGAAAACTTAAACTTAAAATAGTTATTATAATAAATTTGTGTTAATTATCACCCCTCTCCCACGGAAATGTCACCGTTTTTTTGTTACATTTTTGTTAGTTATTTATGAACAAAATCGGTGTCTTCTATAAAGTTTCTTAAATTGAATTGTATTCTAAATATGCACTAAAGTCACTTTGCTTTTTCAATTGAATGAGCTATTGCTATTTTTTCAGAAGATACCTAAAATAATTGTATATTACAGAAATTTGATAGTAGAATATTATAAATTTCATTTAAGGATAATGAGGATGAAAGTTAATAATTAAATGTGAAAGTATTATATATTCTATAATTTAAATATATTTTCTGGTAATATAATTTTTTTTACATGTAGCCGAACATCGAAAATCAGTGGAAAATCGCAAGAAGAAATACGAAACATTAATGAAGAAAACATAGATCCGAGAGAAAATGAGGCATGCTGTTCTCGTTCATTGATGTAAGATTAAAAAAAAATTGAACAAATTTAATCAAAATTTATAGAAAATTTTAGTCATCATAGATTGTCACCTATTTACTTGTTTCAAATGTTGGAACCTATTTTTATCATTTTTCACCTACTTGCATAACTTTTTACCTTTCATACCTCATTTAAAATTTTATTTATTTTTAAATTGAAATTAGCTAATTCATAATTTGAAAGAAGTAACATTAATTAAAGTGATTTGATTGATTTTTGGATAAAATATTTTAGAAATATTTGAATTTACCATATGTAGTTTGAATTGAAATTTATCTTAAACTAATACTTAAAATTAAATTAATTTCATTTGAAATCAACATCAACTCAATATATAAAAAATTTTATTCGTCCAGTTTTTTATCTGTTTAAATTTTAATTTACATATTCAAATTTCAATCCCAATCTAATTTTAAAGATTTATTTTTCAAACGATACAGCTTACATTATATCTAATTTTTATTGCTCAGAATTATATTTGTTAATTAGAAAAATAAAAAATATTTCGAAATTTGGGGTTGTTTTTGAGTAAAGAATAAATCGATAACGCCTGTTTATTTTTTTAAGCATTAGATTATATTAAAAATCTTCTAGAACAGTATTTTTTTACTTTTGGAAATTGAATTTTTGAACAGTAAACCTAACAATTTAATGTTACCTTTTAAACTTCGGCACAACCGGGGACAATTTTGTTTTTTTTTTTTTGTAAAAAGAAAATATATTTAGAAATATACTTCTATTGCTTTTAGTAGAATTAAAATACTTTCTTTGTAGAAAATTTAAAATGGTATGTTAACAATAAAAATTGAATAATCCAATCGAAAGTTATGAGCTGAAATCGAAACCTGCTGTAAAACCAGGGACAATCCCCTACAGGCTCAAATTTATTCAAATTTCATAGAATTCAACTGGCATTCCAATATTAATTTGACTTCCTCAAAACATTAATTAAATATTGTTATTGATTTTATATTAAATCCATTCAAATTATTAGTCACATAAGTTTGATATCAATACACTTTTCATTATACTTTATACTTTTCTAATTCATTTGTTTAAAGGTGTCTTTTTTAGTCACTACTTTATCACATTTAAAAAAAACTGTCATCCATAATATGTAGGTAGTATTTTAAATAACTGCATTCAGATGATTTCGATTATCTATTTTCTGATCAAAAGTTTAATAGCACAATATTGAAAGTATTTAGTTTTTCAAATATTTTTTAGGAAATCGTTGCCGAAGGATAATAATTTAATAGAAGAGAATGAAAGCTTAAGACGAAAAAATAAACGTACCAAAAGTGATGCCTCACCATCTCCTTCTGATTCAACTGCATTTTCGTATGACAGTGAAAGAATCGAAAAAATTTCAAAGAGTAAGTATAAATTAAAGTTTTTGTCCCAGAATAAATTCAGAAAAATTAAGAACATTTTCTGAAGCCATTAATTTTTGTTATAGCAAAGGCCAAAAAAGAAGATTTGCAGATGTTAATTTTAGACAAAATTCGTTCGCAAAAAGTTGAACAAAACAATCCCAGTAATATGTTTTTACTGAGTTTGTCTGAAACGTTTAGTAAGTTGCAGCACATTCGACAACTACGAGTTCAAAGACGCTTTATGGAAATATTAGAAGTCGAGTATACCGATCAGGAGAGGCAAAAAAATGGGCATTGTAATGATTAAAGTATAATAGAATAATAAGCAACAGTATTCAGTTAAGTTTCAAAAAGTCTACCTGGTGATTAAAGTATAATAGAATAATAAGCAACATTATTCAGTTAAGTTTCAAAAAGTCTACCTTTTTATGAAATATAATATGATATAATACCTTTTGGAAAGACAAGACTTAATAAAATATTTATTTATTTGTCTTCTAATTTTTCTTACCATCGGTGTGACTAGTTTGTCTCAATTATTACTTAATAACTGAATATACTATTTACTGTTTAACTGAATTTATCACATTAATATTGGAACAAGAAATTAATCTCTGGAATAAATTAATTCCTTACTACAAAAAATCTATGTATGTTTAGAGAGATTTAGCTTTCAAAGACACATTATTTTATAAGCTTAACTTGTTTAATGTTACTTAATATTGAAACTCTGAATTTACGTAATTTCAAGTCAAGTTATGTAACTTTAAATAATTAATATTTAAAATATCCAAAGATATATTTTAGAAAGCTGTTTCATATTAAGAAATATTATTATTAACGTTAACAGTCATCATGTGTATTAAATTAGCTTTAACAATGTCACACATTTAAAAAATTAAAAAATATTTTTAAATAATGCTATTTTAGGTGACAAGACTGAAAACTTACTTAATTTTAAGATATCAATGAAAAATAATATTTTTAAAAGTTTTCTGCATGTTCTATAAAAGAACTTTTATCTTTTATATGAACTAAAAAAAGGTATTCTTCGTGTTGGTGCTGCAATTGTATCTAAGATTCTAAAAACTTAATATGTATTCTTCGTATTATACAATCGTTACAATGGTTTTCATCAGTTCTAAATTAGCTTTCATGTTCTTAGAAACTTTAAAAGCTTTTTAAATTATTTTAATTCTAGGCCATAGAAAGGAAAAGCTTCCGATTTAGTTGAAAATATTTTTTCGGTATGTAAGTGACACTAGTATTTGGAAACTCGTTGAACAGTACAATATGTACCTGAGGAATGTTTGTGTTAATTTACTATAAAAAGATGCCAGTTTGTATTCAAAAAATAAATTGTAATTGTCAGAAATATTGCATTAATTTTTTTACAATATAAATTATGAATCACAAAAGTCATCTTAGAAATTGTTTTGAAGTACTTTTTCCCATTGCCATGGTACAGCACCTTCTTCTGAAATAAAGTATGTAGCAAATTTATCTCGAATCACATTAGGATTTAAACGGTTTGGATCATGGTTTTGTTCTGCAATTTCCTCTTCTCTTGGCAAATCTTGCAAACCTGAAACGCAATTACAGTTAATTTAGCAACTTGTATAAACATGAAATTATTTGATTATAATTATAAAAAATACATTGTATATGTTCAGGGTATAAACTACATAAGTTATAGTAGACAAATAACTTGTCACTTCAGCAGTTGTACCGGCATCAGAAATGTTTAACTTTCCATTTTGATTCTTATTAATTTTGCGATTTACTGGACTTTTTAAAATGTATAGAAGAAGTTGAAAGAAATCAAATACGTACGAGTACGAGTAGAATTATAGTGCCTTCTCTTAAAGTGTTAAAATATTAAATTTAATTATTATCTTCAACTAAGTTCATTCGCATTCTGAATTATCGAAAATCCGCTGATAAGCAGCTGTGCAATCTGAGCTCATCAATCAGCGAATATTAGCTGAAAACTTGCGGGTTTGCATTCGCTGATTCAGATTTAGAGAGTTGATAATTAAAAAAAATGTTCAAAGGTTTCACGACTTCAATGACTATAAAAATACAAATGGTTCGAGAACTCGACGCTTTCTGCTTTTTATTTTTCCGCATAGACCTATTGCTTTATATATATTTCAACTTCTTTTATGTAATTTCTATGAAGTACAAAATGTCTACAATGTATGCTATTAACGTTTATTTGCATTTGAAAAACAAGCCTTATGCAATTGTCAGTCTCTTTTTACATTCGAAAAAGAAGACAATTTTTATAATTCTGCGGTTAAAAATGATAAATCGGTAATACAATTTGAAATTGTTGATTGTTCAAATATTTCTGGTTGCAGAATAATTATATGTTAACATACCGTTAGCACGCTGGGCTCGCTCCGACGGTGTTAAATGTGCATACTGATTTGGATTATTTTTATTTCTTAAGGATTCTGTTATAAGCCAGTTGTGCAGACTTGTTGTTGCTTGCACAATCCTTGTTACAAGCTCGACGGATCCTATTATCTCCTTGCGGTAAATTCTCCAACGTGCTGCAAGTATTCCAAACGAGCACTCTACAACTCGCCTCGCCCGACTTAATCGATAATTAAAAATCTTTTTATTCACATTCAGAACACTACTCCTGGGATAAGGACGCATTAAATATGTTGACAAAGGAAATGCTTCATCTCCAACAAGAACGTGTGGTAAAATCGGTCCATTTGCGTTCACTGCTTTTGGCAATGGAACCTTAAAATTGTTGTTCTGAAATCTTCTACCGATGACACTTTCTCTGAATACACCACCATCACTTCTCCTACCTGGAGCACCTATATCCACGGCAATAAAACGATAGTTTGCGTCAGCTACAGCCATTAGATTTAAACTAAACCGTTGTTTGTACGTATAGTACAGAGATCCAGTGTTTGCAGGAGCCTGGTATAGAAAAAATTAGAAATTTTATTACATGTTTTGTTTACAAGAAGTACTATAAAAAATATTATTTTATAATATTATATTGTTTATATTATACTTAAAAAAAATTTTGGCGCAAGTTGGTTTATATGGATTTACAGTTTACTATCAGTGATATACTTTAGAGTAAATGAGTTGTATGTCACATTATTTAAAACGTAAACAAAAAATTATTTCATATTTTTAGTTATGAAAAAATTATAATAGAATCATCATTTGTCATCATTTACATCTACTTATAGAAATTGCGATGCTCTTCTTGGATGAACTAAATACGTAATTTATCATAATGTGAATATAAGAAATTCATTGGAAATAGTCATGAATAATTTTGCCCCATACAATTGCTTAAATCTAATTTTAATTTTTAGAGTGAATCCTTTATAGAAACAATTGACAAGTCCAAAAAAACTGAAGATACCAACACATCTAGATTTTACGAAAAATCTGAAAATTGCAATTCCCACTATTGTACAATATGTTAAAATTTTTTGTGGGTAAAAAACATAAACCTGATGAATTTCTGTCAACTTTTTAACGAATTAATATTGATCCTTGATAAGATCACTGAAAACATCAATGCCACCTACACGAATCATTATTGCTCAGAGATACATCAAATCTAGAGAAAACAATGTTTTTAGTAATCCTTATTATTTATAGTTTTGTAATAAAGAGCCTTTTTCTCGAAAAAATTTCAAGGTTGTTTTACAAATAATTTACAAAGTGCGAAACTTTAGGAACAGAAGGAAAATATTTTTTAACATCACTGACCATTTATTCATGAATTACCCTTCAAGTAAATATGTTTCAAACAGTCAACTTAAATGTAAATTTATTCATTTTGCACAATTTACTCACTTGCATAACAACCAATTTACCGTCGACAGCACCAATGCAATGGTTGAAATTACACTTCTCTTCAAAGATTCTCGCATGTTCCAACCATCCTTCTCTAGTCAAATGAGGAAAAGATATATCCTTCAGTGACGTCCAAATCGCTTTACAGGTTTCCTTTACTATTTTTGAAACTGTATTTGGGCTTACTCGGAATTGGTAAGCGATAGATTCCATGGAATCTCCAGACGCAAGGTAGCGAAGACAAATATGTAATCGAGTTTGAGCAGTGATTGGCTCCCGAACAGCATACTGTTTTTCTATATAGGGTCGTACCTTCAAGAGCAGTTTATTAAATAATTTCAGATTCATGCGTAAATATTTAAAGTACTGCTCTCTATCCAGTATTTCCATTTCATAAATCAAATTATCACTCGCGCCTTGATTGTGTCGTCGAGAGGTCTTAAAAATTGGACGAACCCAAAATCTTCTATTATGTGGTTTCGATTCAAGACGATCTAGCTCTAAATATAAAATGAACATATGCAAAATATGTTCCTGTTTTTCGTGAAACTGCATATGAATTTCAGACGACTGCCATTCATTCAAAAGTATGAAGACATATATAAGGACGTCGAGAGCCTTCATTTTAGTAGAAATATATAATCTGTAAAAATATTAAAGGCATTATTAGACAGCCTCCTCAAATAATTCTGCTTAGTGTTTTTAGCATCTTTTTATAGCAACAAAAATATTTGTAATATAGCATTATTCAATGCTGTAAATGCAAATAAACATATTGATAGTATTTTTTAATAAGCGTTAACAATAAGAGTAAAAAGATCCAAAGTGAATTCAATAAAACTATAAACATGAAAAAATTGATAAAATTATAGTAATCTTAATATGAAACTGTATTTTGCACATAAGAGGGTCATTAAAAATTTGTAAAATTAAAAACAATTCTGAAAAACCTAAAAGC
This sequence comes from Ganaspis sp. Gsp50, assembly GCA_011057455.1. NCBI lineage: Eukaryota > Metazoa > Arthropoda > Insecta > Hymenoptera > Figitidae > Ganaspis > Ganaspis sp. Gsp50. Next base: position 7,949 of record WNHD01003913.1, read on the forward strand.
AGCATTAACATTTGTGTAATTTTTTCTTATATGAATTCAATATTATCTATTTTGTAAAGATTGAAGAATACGTAGGCAAAAATTGAAGTAAATAAAAATAATAATGTATACATGTTTAAAAACAAAAGGCTTCAAACTTAAATTTTGCTCTATTTATGAACACAAATTATTTAACAGTTACGTAGAAAAATTATGAATATCCGGAAAAAATAAATATTATATGCTACAAATATCGTGAAATATAAAAAGTGTAATTTGGTTGCCTTCGTTAGATATTTGAGGTTATGTACTTCATTTTGTAATATTATAAATAATATATACATATATATAACCTTTATGTCTAACTTCCTTCAAGAAACTTCAAAATTAATGGTTAGCAATAACTATTTGATATATGATATTTCACTGACATGTAATATAAATTTGAGTCTATACTGCAGATTTGTAGTCGTTAAAATTTGAAAAATGTAAACAATGGTTAACATAAACAAATGTCAGAGTTTGGATGTATGTGAATGCATAATGTAATAAACGTATCTTGAGGTTAAATGCTGCATTTAGCTGTATGTCAATGTTTAATATATGCAGGAATTATTTCAAAGATTACCCATCTCTGGATCAATGCGTTGAAATTTTTCTCGTTGTCCCATGCATGCGTTAAAACGCAACTGACGTCATAACTTTTATTCTTAAACCAATAAGAATACAGTCTTTCTTTTCGATTCTACAATACGTTTTTTTCGATTGGTAAAGACATATGGAATATTTGCAGTACAAAATTTAACGCATTCATGTGCCAGTGGCAAAAAAGAATAACGCAATGGTGATGCGTTGCGGGAAATAAGCTAAAATTTAAATGTTTGTGATATTATTAATATTAACAGTAATAATTAATGATATTAATTATAATAAATGTAATAATTATGAATATGTAAATATTATAAATAACATTAGGTAAATATTTTGTTTGTAAAAATTTGTTTATTTATAATTTTTTTGTGTATTTTTAATGTAAAATATTGTTTTTCTTTTAATGAACTCTAGTTCTGAGGAGGACTTCAGTGCATGTCGAAACGTAAGAAGGTTGTTTTTATTAATTTATTTGACTTGAAGTGATTGATACTTTTGACTTAATTGAATAATAGTAATAATAGTAATAAAAACAATATTTAAATTATTTATATAGGACAATAAAGAAATTTTACATACTGTAAAAATAAATTAACTTTAATTCAGTTTCAAAATTACATTGCATTTTATAGTATAGCATTGTTTAAAAATGTTTTATTCATTCAGGAAATAGGTTTTAATAATTTGAAAATGAAACTTGCAATATGTTACGAAATTTTATTCCAACCATTATTTTCTTCACCAAATGGATCTTGATTAAATTTATATTGTAGGTTATTAATCACTTTATAAAATAATAAGCATCCTGCTAAGACATCGAAATAAAATTTGAAAAGAAGTGTGTATTAAATTTCAATAATTTTTAAAATGATTTAAATGAAGGACAAAACACTGCAAGTATGTTCCATGTTTCTTTCTAAATTAAAGTGAAAAGAATTTAAATTTTTTCTTTTTATCATACAAGATATTCAAATTAAAAGGTCAATTTATGCTTAAATGGAAATGCAGTTCCAAAGTATATAAATATAAATATACTGCATAATTTTTAGAGACTGTAACGTTATTAACATAATTTTGTCACGTAATGTACGTACTATTCTAAAACAAAAAATTATTTTTTTTTAACTAATGTAGATTCTTGATCTTGTAGTTCTTCCATTAAAATTCTTTGAAATTTCTTCTGAACACGCTCACGCCTCTCTCTGTTCAGTAATTTCAGAGAAGGTCCCAAAGAAAGCGTTGCCATTTTTGGTTCATCGAAATGATTGGTATCTTTTGGAAAATCCATACTATTAAATAGCACGTGATGGTATTGTTCATCTAGTACATATCCTATTAAAAAATAATAATAATTGCGTTAATATCAACTAAATATACTACGTTCTTTCTAGAATCAATTTTTTATTATTTTTTTTAGATAGCTCAGATACCTTAGAGTACTCAATATTGGCTTATAAAGTAACATATGTGTAAAGTTATTGTACTCGGTAACTCATTACGATACTGACTCCTTTACAAGGAATTTTTGTATTTCTAAAAGTTCTAAATAATGAAATAAATAAACGAATATACAATACAGTGTACATTTGTCTAATACTAACTTCAAAGTTATGTGCTACTGCTATTTGCTAAATTCAAAACTATATTATTCTGAACATATAGTATAATATAATTTTGTAAATTTAGAAAAAATGTAAACAATTAATAAACTTACTGCCCATTTTCCTATCTTTTTCAATCTTCTCTTCTTTCTCAAATTCAAATTCCGATTCACTTTGAGATTCAGATGATACTGATGCATTTGTTCTAAAAAGTGAAAAAAAATTATAAATACTCTTGTAAATTATTTATACTTGTGATATAACACAATCAAAAAGTATTTTAATTAATATTTTGACTTGATAAATGTGGCCTATATCTTTTTAAAACACATTTTAAATATGATGGTAATATCCCGGTAGAAACAGAAAAAAATAATTCAAAATGTTTTTGTACTTTTGAATGCGTGAATTTACTCTGCAGTCAGTATCTTAAAAATAAAACATTAAATAAGAAAGAAAAAGTAAGAAATTCTTCTGATTCGAATAGACTCCGGAAAGAAAACTTGAAAAAAAGTGTACGATAATTAAATAAATTAACTTTGGGTTTTGACATAATAGGGAACACTTACTTATTTTTATTAATACAATAACACTCAACCTCTTGGAATATTCATGAGTTTAAAATGTTTTTTATAAATCTAATTTTAAAAAGCAAGGAGCTAAGGATGAGAACGTACTTCATATGTTTAGATGTATCTTCAAGGAACCCCATCATTTCAAATAATTGAAAATCGTGTAATTTTTCCTTCTTTTGTGCCGCAGATCCACTACGCTTATATGACCTTTCTTTCGATTTAGCTTCCATAAATTTCGTTTTTAGAAACTTCCATCTGCTTTTAATGACGTTCACCGAACATACACCTAAAAACATACATAAAATATGTAATTAAGTACTCAGTAATAAGGAAAAATATCATTATCTGTTACACGCTCCAAAAAAAGGAACTTTAGAAGGTTTTGAATATAGGTTAAGTTTGATAGTAGTTTTCACTTGGTAAAAGCTTTGTTTTTAATTATTTGCAAGCAATAATAGTTTTCCTTAAATTCCGTGAGTATATATACTATCAATTAAAACTGTTTTTGACTGCAAATAATTAAAAGGGCAGCATTAATTAAGCTAAAACTGTCAAAAAACATAACCTAAATTCAAAACCTTTTAAGGTCCCTTTCTTCGGAGCGAGTCACGTCTTCAGATTCATAATATATAAAAACTACCTAAAGAATTATAAATTTCCTTCCATAAATCATTTGTCTTCAACAAAGAGCGCTCTTTCACTGACAAAGTGTAATTATAAAGCGCAGGTCTTTTTGCCACTTCTGTAATAAGCATTTCATCCCAATCACTGTTCCACACCATATTGTTGCTTTCCTTTGACGCAATATTCTCCCTATTTACTGTAACACACATGTCAGAAATTACGTAAAAAAAAAAGAAATGAACGTTCTGAAATACTGAATTTTCTGCTATTTCTATAAAAATTTTAAATAAACTGAAAATATAAAAAACTTTGATGAACAGCAATGCTAAAAATTTAATTTCAAAATTATTAGTTATCAATATTCCATTTCGTACACTTCGAAAGATTATTAACAAAAGAATTATTATTGTATTACTGCGGGTAACTTTCCTACTTTTAATAGAATTAAAGTAATGAAATTTTTATATTAAATAGATCATATTACTAATAAACTTACTGAAAACTACAGTATGATATTCGTCGATGTAAATGTTGTGTGCCATTTCATCATAATACTCAAAACATTCATGTTCTAGAAGAAGTTTCATA
>WNHD01003914.1:0-25082 GCA_011057455.1 Ganaspis sp. Gsp50
ACGGCAGACGTGCTATAGATTTTTCCAGCCATTAAGTAGTGGCACAGCAGACGCGCCACGGCACTAGCACGTCTGGTGTGCCAAAATTTTTTCCGTGTACTTATTTTTTAAATATCTTTAAAATATTTTTTTTTTTAATATTTAAATCTTGTTATATCTTATTTAATACTTAAAATACTAATACTTTTAAAATATTTGAACTGTTTTCAAGTGTCTTTAAATATTTTGAAGTGTCTTTTAAAGTAATATAAATGATTTTGAACTATTTTAAAGTAATTTTAAGTGTATTTTAATATTTTTAAATATTTCAAAATATTTTGAAGCCTTTTTAAGTGTTGTTAAATATCTTGAAGTATTGGGAGGTAATTGAAATTATTTTAAAGTAATTTTGAAGTATTTCTAAGTAGTCTGAAGTATTATTGTTTAAAAATTATTAAAAAAAAAACGTATTAAAAATTAGGGGAAAAGGTGGAGAAATACTTCATTTTAGGTGTTTTAGGGGATTTTCTTTAAAAAAAAAGGGATAATAAGGGGAAAAGGGGAAAAAAGAGGATTAGGTAAAAAAGGGGACGAACTGTGATCCCTGAAGTAGTTTAAATAGAGTATTTTTAATTAAAATATTGTGGCCCAATTTGATTATTGTGTTATTAATAAATAAAAGTAGTTTAAATAGAATATTTTTAATTAAAATATTGTGACCCAATTTGATAATTGTGTTATTAATAAATAAAAGTAGTTTAAATAGAATATTTTTAGTTAAATTTGAAACCAATATTATTAATCTGTTGACTTTATCACTACCATTTATCTCATATGTGTATAATTACGTATTTATCTCCTATGTACATAATTACGTATTTATTTCATATGGATATAAAATACATTATTATTATATAAGCCTTTTATCGCTTGTCCGGAGAATACATTATTTTGTACTAATTCGTGACATAAATTAGTAAAACTAAAAACCCTTTTAATTAGAAAAGCTAAAGAAAATAGTTATATATTTTTTTGCTATCCATTTTTTGTTTTAATTCAATATTTTGCTATTAAATAGCACTTTTTTGAAGAAGATTGAATGCATTTTTTCAATTTCAATTTAATCTTCATAAAAAAGTCGAATTTTGAATCCCAAGTTTGTGCCCTTTTTATAGCACTTTTTAAATTTGCAACCCGTACACACAAACAGCAGTTTGTGAAATTCCGAAAATTATGTTTAATTGTAACGTTTTTGTTCTAGGTGTTTGCCATATAAAGCAGCTTTTCAAATAATGGACTTTGTGGACAGTGGAGTTGAATCAGACTGATAATATAGAATAATTTTGTCAGATAGTCTCTAATCAAATAATGTCATTGTCTTTTGAATGTTGATCACCTGTACATAAAGTGTTTAAATATGCATTATTACGAAACAAAGATTAATATTAATTAATTGATATTAATTATTTGATTAATATAACATTAATTAATTTATATTAATTAGTATTAATTATTTGATTAATATAACATTAATTAATTGATATTAATTATTTGATTAATATAACATTAATTGATATTAATTATTTGATTAATATAACATTAATTAATTGATATTAATCATTTGATTAGTATAATATTAATCAAATTTACAATAATTCTAGAATCACGACATTAAAAACTGGGCGCTTCAATGTTTCTAAGATAATGATACTGCATGATTGAACATTATTGATAATGTTGTATAAAAATACTTTCGTTCATAATTATTTGTAAAAAAAAAGGGATGCCTGTTGTGAGTGCTTATTGTGAAAGTTTTCTACTAGAGTTAAAAGTTATTGCAATTATTTCTACTTTTTTTTGTGATTCAGAAGATTTGTTGAAAGAGCTTGATAGTTATTAAACAAGTGGCCACGTAAAATATTCAATATCTACACAATTACTAAAAAATATGCATTTTGTATAAACATAAAGTAACTTGCCTAAGGATTGTAGTTTAAGATTCTTTAAAGTGATTTAGCGTGATTTAGCGTAATTTAGCTTAATTTAGCTTAATTCTCAAAAAGTTTTATCTAATTATTAAAATCTAATTCTACGCAATAGGCATTTTGTGTTAAAGACTGCAAACCAAGTGAAGAACGGATGTGCTAAAGAAACGAAGCAATAAATCAAAGAACTTTTCAAATCATTAAAAAAGTATTTATTAATCCTCGACAAAGATCTCAAGCATTTGCGTAATTCATTTTTATCTTTGATAATTTTTTCTTTACTGAAATATACAAGCGTATCCTACAGTTTCTTCTTTATCAAAATGCAAATTCTTTCTTTCTATTTTTAATTCTTTCTTTCTATTTTTAATCATTTCTTTCTATTTTTAATTATTTCTATTTTCACATCTAAATTATCTCTAAATTCTTGTCAAATCTAAATTCTTTTCTTATCCAATGCATATGTATTATTCGTATTCTACTTAAATACAAAAAAATTATTTTTCTCTTCGGAATAACTTGTCGGACATTCACAATCAGCCTGATTAAAATTGGAATACACAGTATTCAGAGTTACAAAGATTTCATTTGTACATATAGTAATTTTATATTCGACGGGCAAATAATGACTTTAATGACGAATTATTCGATTCCGACGGGAATATAAAATCACTGAAGCTTTCTCGCTCGGAAATCATTTTAAACGAAGGCGCGAGTCGTAAAAAAATATATTCTGACCTAGTTGATATAAAAATTTACAAAAGCGATGTATCCAAATTAAATAAAAGCTACTATGAACTTTTTATTCATTCGAGGCATTGACTTAGTTAGCGGACTATAAATGTTTATATTATATCAAAAATGCTTTCCACATAATTGCAAACTAGCAATGCCCAATCATCAAACTTAATGAATAACGCGACAATATAAAACTGACTCGTCTACATCAATAATACTATCTCAATTCTTTGACGACGCATCAGTACTTTGCAATTACCTTTTGCCTGTCTCCGAGGTTATAAAATCATTTTATAAAATTGTCAAAAAATAGAATCTAAATAGGCAATCTCACCACTCGTTATTTCATCTTAAAATGCTCTTCTCTGAAAATATTTTCACCACAATTTGTCTTCAAATATTTTCACCACAATTTATCTTAAAATATTTTCGCCACAATTTGTCTTAAATTATTTTCACGACAATTTGTCTTAAAATATTTTCGCCACAATTTGTCTTAAAATATTTTCACCGTAAAACGTTTCTATCTTAAAATGTTCTCACCATAAAAGGTATTCATCTCAAAAAGTTGTCGTCTTATAACCTCGGGATTGGGGAAACTATCACAACTTGATTTCTTGGTGGACTGTTAGACCCTTGTACATTTCTTTCAATGGAGTGAAGCCCTTAAATCCCATTTTCGCACCGACAGCTCGACAAGCGAAAACAAGAGCCTGGTACAGAATGTCTGGGCAAATAAAATCCAGGGGACTTACTGTTTCATAATCAATTGGAACCATACCGAAAGTCACCCAACTTGTTCTGCAGTTGACGTACTCTTGATTCAGGAAGTAAATCATAGCTGCGTTAAAAGTATCACTGGTTCCATAAATATCAACAATAGGCATCGACAATTGTGCAGGACATTGTGTAAATTCTCCATTTGGTGCTCGACCCAAAGCTCCTCTTTCGTCCCGGGAGCAGACAATTATTACTCTGAAAACAACAAAATTACAAGAAAATTATTACTCTAACAACAAAAATGAAGGCAATTATTTTTTTGACTAAAAAGTGCGCGCAGAAATATAAAAAAATTTAAAAATGTCGCGCTGAAGTTTTATAAGGAAGAAACGTGACCCATAATTTTGAATCAAAATAACGAAAGTAAAACTAAACTAAAGTAAAAATAAAAGAAAATGTTTTAAGGAATTCAATGTATGGAATTGTAACCGAAAAGAAAATGTAATAAATACCAATGACAATAAGAAATAAAATGAAGAATAAAATAATACAATATAAAAATATTAAATATAATAATATTAAATATAATAATATTAAATATAATAATATTAAATATAATAATATAAAAAATTAAAATATTAAATATAAAAATATAATACATATGTTAAAAGTGTATTATTGCTCTCCATAATTTTAATAATTTTTAGGAATTGATTGATCCGTTGGAACTTTGGAATAGGTTTTGTTTTTTAAAGAAATAATAAATAATATAAATATAGCAAAAACAAAAAAAAAATTAAGTAACAAATAAAATAACAAAACAAAATAAAACAGAAAATATAACAAAAAGGGTTTCTATAACTCTTGAAAACATGGAAAACCTGGAACTCTAATTGAATTTTATTACTCGTCATGGAATCATAAAAATCTCATGGAGTTTTCATTTATAATATGGAATATATTATTTACTTATTTAAAGTCTTTTATGATGTTTATTAAGCTTTACTAAAATTAAAACATTTTTTTTTAAATTATACTTATTTTTTACAGAAAATAACTTCAAACTATTTCAAAATACTTAAAATATCTTTAAAATATTTCCAAATATTTCCTAATGTTTCAAAATATTTAAAATCACTTAAAACTACTTTAAAATTCTTCAAACTACTTCAGGATCCTTTAAAATATTTAAAAATACTTCAAATTACTTTGAAACATTTCCAAATACTTCCCAATGTTTCAAACTATTTTAAAATATGTACTTCAAAATATTTAAAACCACTTAAAATGTATTCAAAATATTTCCAAATATTTCCAAATATTTCCAAATACTTCAAAATATTTAAAATGTCTTCACAATATTTAAAAATAGTTAAAACTACTTTAAAATAATTAAAATTACCGACAATATTTCCAAATAATTACTTCAAAATAATAAAAACTACTTTAAAATACTTAAAATTTCTTTAAAATATTTCAAAATACTTTAAACTACTTTGATATACTACAGACTTTCAAAATACTTCAAAATATTTAAAAATACTTAAAATGTCTTCAAAATATTTGAAACTACTTAAAACTACTTTAAAATACCTAAAATTTCATTAAAATAATTCCAAATACTTCTGATGTTTCAAAACATTTTAAAAAACTTAAAAATCCTTGAAACTACTTTAAAATACTTCAGACTATTTAAAAAAAATTTAGAATACTTAAAATTACCTTAAATTATTTCCAAATACTTCCCAATATTTCTAAATACTTCAAATTAATTCAAAATACTTCAAAATAATAAAAACTACTTTAAAAAATTAAAATTTCTTTAAAATATTTCCAAATAATTCCCAATATTTCTAAATACTTTAAATTAATTAAAAATACTTTACAATAGGTACTTAAAATTTCTTAAAAATATTTACAAATAATTCCCAATATTTCTAAATACTTCAAAATAATATAAACTACTTTAAAGTACTTAAGATTTCTTTAAAATATTTCCAAATACTTCCCGATATTTCTAAATACTTCAAAATAATAAAAACTACTTTAAAATACTTAAAATTTCTTAAAAATATTTCCAAATACTTCCCAATATTTCGAAGTATTTTATAACACTTCTTAATACTTGAAACTACTTTAAAATGTTTCAGACTACTTCAAAATATTTAAAAATACTTTAAATTACTTTTAAATATTTCTCAATGTTTCAAAATATTTAAAATGACTTAAAACTACTTTAAAATTCTTCAAACTACTTCAGGATCCTTCAAAATATTTAAAAATACTTCAAATTACTTTGAAACATTTCCAAATACTTCCCAATATTTTAAACTATTTTAAAATACTTCAAACTATTTTAAAATACTTCAAACTATTTTAAAATACTTCAAAATATTTAAAAATACTTAAAATGTATTTAAAACATTTCAAAATAATTAAAATTACTTTAAAATACTTCAAACAACTTCCAGATTCTACAAAATATTTAAAAATACTTAAAACCTGATTAAAATAATTCATACTACTTTAAAATATTTAAAAATACTAAAAATTACTTTAGAATATTTCAAAATATCATAAAATGTTTAAAATTACTTCAAAACACCTAAAACTACTTTAAATTACTTCAGACTACTTCTAAATATTTCAAAATATTTAAAATTACTTCAAAATATTTCCAAATGCTTCCCAATGTTTCGAAATATTTTATAAAATAAAACTATATAAATAAATAATACTTAATTAAATAAATAAATATTAAATATTAATTAAATAAATAAAATAATACTTTATATTACTTTAAAAGACTTAAAGATATTAAAAGATACTTCAAAATAGTCCAAAGTATTTTAGATTTAGATTTATTTAGATTATATATATTTAGATTCCAAAGAAATTTTAGAAGTTCCAAAATACTTTAAAATATTTGAACACTTCAAAATGTTTAAAAACTCTTCAAAATACGTAAAATAGTTTAATGTTTTAAAATCATTTAAAAATAATGATCTTGAATAATTTAAATTCTGTAGAAAATGTTTCTTCCAATAAGCCCAAGAGCATTAAAAAACTTTCCTTATATCAAAAGTAGTTTAAATTTTCACAGAATTTTGTAAAGAAAAATTCTCGGAAAAATTTGTAGAAACCCTGACAAATAATAAAAATATTTTCTTTTTAAAAACAATGATTTTGAATTTTCAAAAAATGTAAAGTTGTACTGAATTTGAAGAATTTATCAATGCGTTTTCAATTATAAAAATTAACCTAATTCGTACAAGATTTTTAGAATCTTTACCCTGGTTTCTGATGTGCTTGACAGAGAATCTCTACAGTCTTTGTCATATTTTTGGCTGTGTCTGAACTCATGAAATTCTCTCCAACAAATATTACGTCTGCGTAAGGAAGCAGTTTAAATATTCCTGGTCGTTTTTTATTTAATTCCAGACTAATAACAATAGGAGCATATTGTGACCTGAGTCCTTTGTTTCTGATTGTTACATTACGATTGTGAACAAATTGCATCATTTCCAGAACATTATCCACATTTCGTCCCTGTAAATAAAATTACAATAAAAAATGTAATAAAAATGTAATAAAAATGTAATAAAATATGTATTCATTCGGTTAAAATAAATTTTCAACACCCCTTTTTAATAGCATACAAATTTTGAATTGTAAATTGTTTAATGCGATAAATAAAAAGAAAACAATGCTTCCCTATGAGGAATCAAAAGAATAAAAAATAAAACACGTAGCACAAACAATTATAAATTCCATTGTACGTTAATTTTTAGTTTTTTTTTAAATTTTTACGTTTAGATTCACAATCTTTAGAAATTGCATTCTGTGTGTTCGTTCGGCTGTTTTAAAACTTGAAGGTAAATTTGATAACGTGAAATTTATGATTTTTAAATTTTAGGTTAACTTTCCTGCCGAATTTGAACGAGAATCAATTTAGCGGGATTTCAAAAAGTTTTATTATAGGTAAAATTAATTACTTCGAAATGGATCCAGCTGTAATCTTCTATGCGAATTGCATTGAAATCGGAAGCAGTTAGTTCGGGCAGATTAGGATTATAACTCCATCTTGTGCGTGTTAAATTTGTTGAATTGATTACAATGGACGATGTGGGACAGACTGTGTTTGGTTTAATGGGACAATGACTATGGCGAATTTTATGTTTTTGCATATCCTGCATTAGACTTTCAAGCCCTGGTTGCTGATCCGAAAGAGTACCTAAAAATTCAACCGGTGTGTCAAACTGAGCAAGAACTGTGCACGTATTTGAAGCATTGCCTCCTCTTTCCCATCTTATATCAACACATCTGAAAAGATTAAATTTGGATTAATAAATTTGGAAATTAAATTATTTATTGCATAAAATAAATGTAACACTAAGCACCACGAATAGATCAAGATAATTATAAATCATTTTTTGGATACCTCATTTTTTTCCTAAAATTATCTATTTAAACTTTTTATGTACTAAAATTTTATTTGTACAAAAACTTTGTACGTACTAAACTATGTATGTACTAAAACTTTGTACGCACTAAACTATGTATGTACTAAAACTTTGCATTTTTTAACACTTTTGTTTATGAACAATGACGATTTTTGAACTCACTCCAATTCAGAACATTCTTTCGGAAATCCCTGACAAACTTGAATAATGTCTGTACGACACAATCCTACACAAAGAATTTTTCTTTTATGAGAATCTTCACTGTCGCTGGAAGATGAACTTGAACTTGTAACTGAGAAACCCATAAAATCTTGTAAAAATCCATTTTTTTCCTCGGTATCTTCCTTGGAAGTGTGGGATGAAGAGGATGACATTTCTAACCTTTAGTTTTACTATGGTTTTACTTCACAATTCGTTTCTTAAATTAATACTTGTCGAGAAACTACTTTAATTCTATTCTCTCCAGGAGACGAATTTCAATAAACTGTGCACAGACTGCAATTTACACACATTTTGTAATATAAACAGAAAATTCCAAACTTGTGTAAGCATTTGAAGGTTATATATTCTGAAAAGTGTTTAACACCTCGTTCAGTTTGACTCAAAAGGCAATTATCACTTGCAAATTTTGAAATTAATAGCTTTTCAGTTAAGTACTACTTGAAACTGTTGTTTACAATGTTATGTTGTGAATTTTACATAATTTTTCAAACAATCGTAAAATTCCCGACATAACCTGTAAAATGATTCTAAATGCTAGTGACATTTAGGGATTTTTTGTTTATTAGATTGACATTTGGACAAATTTTCATCCCCAAGAAGAGTCTAGAGACGTCACGATCCCCTAGGTAGTATTAGGGCAAATTCACATGATACACGTCATCAGCGAGTAGCGACCTCTGCGAAAACCTCGAGTTCAAATCCAGGATGACCGGAAGTGTTCATGTTTCACATCCCTGTGTTTTCCGATGTGTGTGTAAACTGGTGTAAACCTCTACATACACAATTGCATGATTATGAAATAACACTCCAGAAAGCATACATAATTGCAAAAATATAACATAATTAAATTGATTAAACTCATGTGTTGGTTTATTGTTTTTTCTGTGCACATTTGACAAGGTAGATGAGTTTACAAGACGGTTTATTCTCCGATGATGTGGAGAACGATTTAATTCTCTTCTCTAAGGACGAAAGACGTAAAAGGTAAGCGAATATGAATCTCCATGTTTCTATATATTAATTGACATGTAACCTTAAAATGTTCCTTCACTCTTAATCACTATTTTTTCTCTAAAAAATCGTTTTTTTGAAACAAATCTTTCATGATTAATTTTTGAAGTGCCTTTCTGTTTATCTGTTGTTTTGAACAATCAAAAAACAATACATTATGAACCATTTTTTTCTTAGAAGAATATTTTTTAAAATTGGAAAACGAAAAAATGTATTCAATTGTGAGTGTATTGAACACTGAATCTCGGAATTATTTTGAGTGTTTTTATGTCCAGGATATTAACGTTTGAAATCAATTGTAGAGTAATTTGTATAACTTATTTCTCAGATTTATGTAACCTGTCAGAATTTCATAGTGCATTATAATCATTCAAATTTAGATTTGAATTAATAACGATTCGAATAAAAATTGTGGAACATGAATACGTTTTTTTAAAATAAGGTTATAATGTACCGAAGAATAAATTGGCATGAGTTTAAATAGTTTTATTGTTTCGTTTACAGTTATCTTGAAGAATTCTTGTGCACAAAGAGCCTTCTAACGATTATTTAATGAGCGTTGTAGTTTTGTAGTTGTAGTTATGGAATTGATCGAATTAATTTTGTAACCCGTTGGTAATGATAATAACATTAATTATTACGCAAGCAATTAGTTTCTAAGTAAGCAAGATTTAATCCAGTTTATCTCATTACACAATATTACGAATTACGTGAATATAATTTAACAGATAACTTTATAGTATAATTTTATGATTGTATAATGTAAATCGCGAAGCCAGGAAACGTCAAAAGTAATTCACATTTCATTTAAAAGATTCAATTCATTCGGAAACTTTTCCGATAAAAATGTAATTTTTCTATTCTTTTTCTACTTTTCTTTTAATGTTTCGTATTATTCAGAGTCTTTTTCTATTCTTTTTCCACTTTTCTTTTAATGTTTCGTATTCTTCAGTCCTTTTCTATTCTTTTTCTACTTTTCTTTTAATGTTTCGTATTCTTCAGAGTCTTTTTCTTTCTTTTTCTACTTTTCTTTTAATGTTTCGTATTCTTCAGAGTCTTTTTCTTTCTTTTTCTACTTTTCTTTTAATGTTTCGTACACTGTAAACATTGATTAAGAGACTTTATTTTTGCAAATGTAACACCACATTTTAGGTTATGGTACTTTTACACTACAAGTGGTAATATATAATGGGTAATATTCCAAAAGCCCTAAAAGCAGCCTAAAAGTAATTTTACTAAATGATTGTAAAAATACAGTATGCCTAATAGAGCACTCTGGAACCAACGTGGTTGTTTGTAAATTTACAAGTCGAATGGTGATCAAGTTTTCAATTTTTCAACGTCCAATAGGGTGAAAAAGGGTAAAATTGCCAGTGTTAAATTACATTTTTTTGAGGTTATATACTAACAATCGTTTTGTAAATTTACCATAAGTCTAATAGGGCCCCTTGGAACCCAAAAAATGGTAAAAGTACATTTATTTTTTTTACAGTGTATTCTTCAGAGTCCTTTTCTTTCTTTTTCTACTTTTCTTTTAATGTTCCGTATTCTTCAGAGTCCTTTTCGTTCTTTTTCATGCAATAATTTGTGAAACGTCATTTTTACTACTACTATTTTTAAACGTCATTTTGAGTCATTTAATACTACATTTATGTACATATTTTTGTACAAACAAGCCTAACCTTAAAAAGTAAAAATAAAAAGCACTAAAAATCGATTTAAACGATTTAAACTGAATGGCAAAAAATTGGCAATCAATTAAGTATATCAAGTTTCTTGTTTTGATAGGATTGATAGTCTTTGATAGGATTGTTGATAATGTTTTTGTGGAATGTCGAATGGGGTAATGTGAAACAAAAGAAGGACCAGGAAGACGATGAAAGAGAAAGTAACGTTATGTAAAAGTTAGCCGGTGTTTAGTAGCTGGTGGGATATTTGTCTGTATAGATTGTGACGAAGCTTCTTTCAGTTACATTCACCTCACAGTTTGGTTTTACTTTCAGTCGCGATCAGATGTTGTCTTAGTCACTCTTTTCACTTTCAGAGTGCTCGTGTTTCCACCAGTAAACAACTATAGAAGATTTCTTATACACCAGCTTGTGCAAGATCGGTTCGCCAACCTTTTGTACACGTTCTCCATCGGGCAGGGCTTCGCGAGGAGAACCGTCGTGTGCTTTAAAACCGATGTGATAAGGTGAATAATTCAGTGAAATTATCGACAAATTCTATGCAAAATTATTCAACGTGTGTGAGATCAATTAAATCAATACTTGGCCATTTTTTTTACTGTAAAATTTATCCATTTTTTTATTGTAAAAATTATCATTTTCTTATTATGAAATTTATCAATTTTTTTATTATAAAATTTATCAATTTTTTTATTATAAAATTTATCAATTTTTTTATTATAAAACTTGTCAATTTTTTTATTATAAAACTTGTCAATATTTTTATTATAAAACTTGTCAATATTTTTATTATAACACTTGCTGATATTTTATTTTGTTTATTTAAATTTATCAATTCGTTTATTAATCTTCTTCTTGATTAATTTGATTTATGTTTTGTTTTTGTGTTGATTCTTTTTTTAGATTATAGAGCAGGTGGATTTTTTTTTATATCGTAGTACATATTTTTATTTTGTGAGAGACTCTTTATTATAAAAGAGATGTACTTTTTGTTTTGTAAGAGATTTTTTATTATAAAAGAGGTTTAATTTTTGTTTTGTAAGAGATTTTTTTATTAAAAAAGAGATTTCATTTTTGTTTTGTAAGAGATTTTTTATTATAAAAGAGATTTCATTTTTGTTTTGTAAGAGATTTTTTATTATAAAAGAGATTTCATTTGATTTAGTTTTTATTTAACAAATCTATCTTTTATTTTGCAAATCTTTTTTACTTTAGAGATCTATTTTTTTATTTTTCAATTCTTTTCTATTTTACAGAAAAATTTTAAAGATTTATTTTTATTTTTCAATTCTTGGTTTTGCAGATCTATTTTTTATTTTTTAATTCTTTGTTTTGCAGTTCTATTCTTTATTTTTCAATTCTTTTGCTCTTGCAGAATATGTATTTTTTATTTCTCTAAATCAGATGGATTTTTTTATATTGGAATACATATTTTTATTTCGTAAGAGTTTTAGCTTTTACTTTACTATCTATCTTTATTTTGCAAATCTTTTTTACTTTAGAGGTCTATTTTTTATTTTCCAATCCTTTTTTATTTTACAGAAAAATTTTACGGATTTATTTTTATTTTTCAATTCATTGTTTTGCAGTTCTATTTTTCATTTTTCAATTACTTTGGTTTTGCAGATCCATTTTTCATTTTTCAATTCTTTTAGTTTTGAAGTTCAATTTTTCATGTTTCAATTATTTTGGATTTGCAGATCTATTTTTCATTTTTCAATTATTTTGGTTTTGTAGAACCATTTTTCATTTTTCAATTCTTTTAGTATTGAAGTTCTATTTTTCATTTTTCAACTCTTTTTTGCCTTAGAGGTCTATTTTTTATTTTTCAATCCTTTTTTATTTTACAGATTTATTTTTATTTCTCAATTATTTTGGTTTTGAAGTTCTATTTTTCATTTTTCAATTATTTTGGATTTGCAAATCCATTTTTCATTTTTCAATTCTTTTAGTTTTGAAGTTTTATTTTTCATTTTTCAATTATTTTGGCTTTGCAGATCTATTTTTCAATTATTTTGGATTTGCAGATCCATTTTTCATTTTTCAATTCTTTTAGTTTTTAAGTTATATTTTTCATTTTTCAACTCTTCTTTCTTTAGAGTTCTATTTTTTATTTTTCAATCCTTTTTTATTTTACAGAAAAATTTTAAAGATTTATTTTTATTTTTCAATTCATTGTTTTGCAGTTCTATTTTTCATTTTTCATTTCATTGTTTTGCAGTTCTATTTTTCATTTTTCAATTCTTTTAGTTTTGAAGTTCTATTTTTCACTTTTCAATTATTTATTTATTTATTTATTTATTTAGAAATACATTCCCCATAATTCAAATTATTTTGGCTTTGCAGATCTATTTTTCATTTTTCAATTATTTTGCAGATTCATTTTTCAATTCTTTTGGTTTTAAAGTTCAATTTTTCATTTTTCAATTCTTTTGGTTTTGCAGATCTATTTTTCATTTTTCAATTCTTCTTTATTTTACAGATCTATTTTCCATTTTTCAATTCTTTTGGTTTTTAAGTTCTATTTTTCATTTTTCAATTATTTTGATTTTGAAATCCTATTTTTCATTTTTCAATTATTTTGGTTATGAAGTTCTATTTTGCATTTTTCAATTATTTTGGTTTTGCAGGTCCATTTTTCATTTTTCAATTATTTTGGTTTTGCAGATCCATTTTTAATTTTTCAATTATTTTGGTTTTGAAGTTCTATTTTTCATTTATCAATTCTTTATTTACAGAATTATTTTTAATTTTTCAATTCTTGTTTGTTTTACAATTCCGTTTATCTTTTTTCAATTCTTTATTTAACAGATTTATTTTTCTTTTTCAATTCTTCTTTAATTTGTAGATCTGTTTTTCTTTTTTTAATTCTTCTTTATTTTACAGTTCTATTCTTATTTTTCAAATCTTTTTTAATTTGCAAATATTTTTTATGTAAATCTTTTTAAAAAGAAGATATTAATAAGATTTTATAAGATATTATAATAATTAATAAGATTATGATTTATTATTTACAAGAAGACACTAAATAAGATTTTTTTTTAAATAAAAGATACAAACAACTTTGAGTTTATTAAGTTTGAGTAATAACTTCCAAATATTTTATTTTTAAATCTTTTTTATGTTTCGAAACTTTTATTTTACAAAACTGTTTTTTATTTTGTAATGCAATGTAAATCTCTTTTATTTTGCCAACATTTTTTATTTATTCTATAGATCTATATTTTATTTTGAAAATCCTTTTTATATTACAGATCTTCTATTTATTAATGCAAATAAAGTTCCGAACGTCCAAATGAACGAAATTCTTATCCTTGTATTTTTAAAAATTTAGATTTGTCCTAAAATATTATTTTACGTAACAATTATTAACTCTGCTGTTATTATTGTTTAAAAACAATTGTTCATTTTCATTGTTACTATTGTTTAAAAACAATTGTCTATTTTCAATGTTACTATTGTTTAAAAACAATTGTCTATTTTCAATGTTACTATTGTTTAAATTAAAAACAATTGTCTATTTTCAATGTTACTATTGTTTAAAAACAATTGTCTATTTTCAATGTTACTATTGTTTAAAAACTATTGTCCATTTTCATTACAAAAGTATATTTTTAAAAAAATAAAACAAAAAGAAAACAGTTTATTCAAATTAACGTTCCGAACTTTATGAACATTATTTATTATTGTTTATTATTTTTCCTTATTCGTCAGTTTTTATACTTACCTTTTTATTCTTCATTGTGTAAGTCTTATTTTTTCTTTTCCTACATAAAATATTACATTGCAAAGTAGTTTTCTTTAAAAAATTAGTTTATAAAATAAAATAAATGATCAGATGAATCTCAGTGATTAAAATACTCAAACTTTTGCCAAAATTTCTAAATCATTTAATAATTTTATTTTAATTTCGTTTTTGAAAAAAACACATAATTTTGAGTTAAAAATTGTAATTTTTTGAATCTCGACAACTTTAGATGTTTATGTTAATTTTTTTTTTTAGAGAAAAGAAGAAAGTTGCTTAATTTTCGAAATATTTAAATAAATGGTTGAATTACTAGCACCAACATTGTTGTGTTCTTTCGGAACTATTTTAAAAGATTAAATGAAAAATATTTATATTTTGTACACTCAGAAGTTAAATTTTGTTAAAATTAATAAGAATTTACTTCAAGAATTTTCATTTCCGCATCGTGGAAATACTACACAAAATTATTTATGTATGTACTTTCAAAATTAGTAGGTAATTTATTAGTAATTTTATAAATTGTTCATCTTTTTACATTTTATGATAATTATTATTTAATTAATATTGTTGTTAGTATTTCTATTATTGTTAGTATTTGTATTATTATTCATTTTATTATTATTTGTATTATTATTATTATTTGTATTATTATTATTTGTATTATTATTCACTTTTAGATAATTTAGAAAAAATTTAGAAAATTATTATTATTCATTTTATTATTTATTTGTATCATTATTCGTTTTATTATTATTTGTATTATTAATATTTGTATAATTATTATTTTATTTCTCATTATTATTTATTACATTCGATTTATTTACTATTTCTTTCCATAAATTCATAATTACATATTTTTATTTCACATACAAGCCGGTCAACAATTACAATGACTTCATATGATTCCTGTTTCTCCTCATTAGAACTTTTGTCTTTGCAGCAAAAACTGCATTTACAGAAAACACTTTGATTTTTAATGCCCAGTATCCTTTGTTTCGTTTGTTTGAGAAATATTTACCATTGTAGGTTTCTGTTCATTTGAAGTAATTAGCCACGCGAATAGGAAAAGTTTCATCCTGCCGATGAATGCAATTAAACGTGTAATTACGCGGAGAAAACTGGCATTTATGATGCTTGATTATTTGAAAAAAATTGTCGATTAAGCAAATTCGGTCGTAAAACAAAAGAAATTGTCATTTGTCATTATTTTTTTGATTTTGTTTCGATTTTTTATAAAATCAATTTCAAACTTAGAAAGAACAGTTGAAATCTTATGGGTTCAAAAATAAAACGAGTTTTTAAAAATAGCTTCAATTTTTTTATTTTAAATAAAATAAATTAAAAGGCCGCAAATGAAAGTCATGCATAGCGATGAATGTAATCTTTCAAGCACATATTGCACAATCTGTATTAAAAGTGAAAATAGCACCCGAGCCTTTCGGTGCAGAAACCTCTCTGAAATACCACAAGGTTTTGATTTTTAATTCCTGGCAGAAAATTCAAAAAGTAGATTAGAATTTATAAAATGTGGAAAGAAAAGTAAAAAGAAAAGTAGAAAGAAAAGTAGAAAGAAAAGTAGAAAGAAAATTAGAAAGAAAATTAGAAAGAAATTAGAAAGAAAAATAGAAAGAAAAGTAGAAAGAAAATTAGAAAGAAAATAAGAAAGAAAAGTGAAAAAAGTTGAAAAATTGAAAAAACTAAAGTGGATAGAAAAAAAATTAAAGTAATTATTACAAATTGTAAAAAGAAAAGAATAATTATAAATTTGGAGTGAAGTAATAATTGTAAATTTGAAGTAAAGCAAAAAAAAAGTGGAAAAAAAGTAAAGTAATTATTATAAATTGCAAAAAGAAAAGAATAATTATAAATTTGGAGTGAAGTAATAATTGTAAATTTGAAATAAAGCAATAATTA
Source organism: Ganaspis sp. Gsp50 (assembly GCA_011057455.1). NCBI lineage: Eukaryota > Metazoa > Arthropoda > Insecta > Hymenoptera > Figitidae > Ganaspis > Ganaspis sp. Gsp50. The sequence goes on from WNHD01003914.1 coordinate 16,469, forward strand.
TACAAACTTAGTCGTTATTATGTATTTAAATGAATATTCAAGAAAATGAAACTGAAAAGTAAAAATCCTTATTTCTGTTTAAGAAATGAAATAGAAAGGAAAGTTTACATTTTCTTTTTGATTTTATTTTTAATTTAAAAAAAGACTCTGAAGAAACTTTTTATATTTGAATAATTGTTTGATTACAATTAAAAGAGTTAATTTTAATGTCATGCTAATTTAACATTATGCTAATTTAACGTCATCTTTTATCGTCATTTCATTTTAATTTAATGTCATCTTAATTCAACGTAGTCTTAATTTAACATTCAATTTTTTTTTTCATTCATTTTTCTTTCATTGAAGTTTCGTCTTCTATAATGTGTGCATATTCATTTTTTTTTTTTAATAAAACAGACTCATACTCAATGAAATACCAAGTGAATAAAATAATAAAAAAATAATAAAAATAAATAATAGATACTGGAAATTAATAAAGTAATTTGGATTTAATTTTAAATCAAAAGAATTTTTAATAAACAATATGAAATAGTAATGAAGAAATATGAAATAATAAAAAATGTGAAATAATAAACAATGTGAAATAAAAGGAAATGTGAAACAATTAAAATATGAAACAATAAAAATATGAAACAATGAAAATATGAAACAATAAAGATGTGAAACAATAAAAATATGAAACAATAAATATATGAAACAATAATAAATATATGAAACAAAAAATATCAACCAATAAAAATATGAGACAATAAAAATATGAAACAATAAAAATATGAAACAATAAAAATATGAAACAATAAATACATGAAACGATAAATATATGAAACAAAAAATATTAACCAATAAAAATATGAGACAATAAAAATATGAGACAATAAAAATATGAAACAATACAAATATGAAACAATAAAAAATATTTGAAGAATAACTAAACAATATTTGAAAAAGTAACTAAACAATGTTTAAAGAATAATTTAAAAATATTTAAAGAATAATTAAACTGAAACAATATTCAAAGAATGATTGGAGTTTATTCCTTCCGTAATTGTTTAGTATATATTGGAAATTGAGTGATCTTAGGAAGGTGTAAATAAAAATTTATAGATAATATATTCATCTATTTAAATAAAAATTTATATTTTTATTTACACCTTCCTAAGATCACTCAATTTCCAATATATACTAATATTCAAAGAATAATTAAACAATATTTAAAGTCTAAATAAACATCATTAAATTTAAAATAAACATAATTTCTTCAAAATTACACGTCAATTAAACATCATTAAATTGAAATTAAGCATTCAATTTCGTTTTTAAGTCATTAAATTCTAATTGCAAAATGATTTTAAATGCATTAAGTACAGTGAATGTATCAAATAAAATGAATGTGTTTTCTTCCAAGGGACCCAAAGTTGAATGTGTCCACTTCGAAGACAAGTGGTGACACAAAATTCGGTGCAATGGGTGTTCAAGAAGAGTGTTCACTTTCGTCTACTCCGGAAATTAGCGCTCAAAAACAAAGACAAGGTATGTGTGATTGAGACTTTATAAACTAAAAATTTGTTTGCGAATTAAAATGTGACGAAAAATCAGTGTTTTTTTGTGTGTCTTTTTAGTAAAAACAACTCCTGCCGTTGAGATTTATAGACCACCAGCTGCCAGGAGAAAAAGAAGTGAACCTGTGGCTTCAGAGTCAATGACCAATCAGACAGTTCAAGATTCTTGTGCCTCGACTAAGTAAGGAAAATCAACTATTACTTTTTCAGAAAAAAGGGTTGTAAAATAATTTCTTAAATATTGGTTTTTAGTTGTTTTATTAATTACTTTCTTTTGGAATGTGATGTTTCAAGAAAGCTATTCTATTTTTATTTTTACTGTGCTTACTTTTTCTTGCTTGACTGAATTTATTTTAATATAACGAAACTTAAATTGAACAAATATTTTTCAATTTGAGGAATGTTTTTTTACTAAAACTCTTTTTTTGTGTTTGAACAATTTTTTTCTAATAAATTGTTTTAATTGTTTAAACTGCCTTATTGTTTTAAATCAAAGTTTAAAATCATTTTTCAAATTTGCAAACATTTTTCCATTCTACATACATTTTTGTGTTTTGCAAATTATTTTTTGTTTTGCAAATTATTTTCCATTTTGCAAATTATTTTTCGTTTTGCAAATTATTTTCCGTTTTGCAAACATTTTTCCATTTTGCAAACAATTGTCCGTTTTGTGAACAATCGTACATTTTGTGAGCATTTTTCCGTGTTGGAAATATTTTTTCTATTTTAAAAACAATTTCTCATATTCCAAAATTGTTTCTGTTTTCTGTTTTGCAAATATTTTTCCATTTTCAAAACAATTGTTCATTTTGCAAACATTTTTCCATTTTGAAAACATTTTTCAAAATACTTAAACTACTTTAAAATACTTAAAACTACTTTAAAACACTTCAAAATACTTTAAAATACTTCAAAACATTTAAAAATACTTCCCAATGTTTCAGAATGCCATAAAATACTTCTTCAAAACATTTAAAAATACTTCCCAATGTTTCAGAATGCCTTCAAATACTTTAAAACATTTAAAAATACTTCCCAATGTTTCCAAATATTTTAAAATACTTCAAAATATTTAAAAATACTTCCCAATGTTTCCAAATATTTTAAAATACTTCAAAATATTTAAAATACTTCAGACTGCTTCCAAATATTTCAAAATACTTCCAAATATTTCAAAATACAAAAAATTACTTTAAAATATTTAAAACTACTTGAAACTACTTTAAAATACTTCAAACTAGACTTCAAAATACTTAAAATTGCTTTCAAATATTTCCAAATACTTCCCATTACTTCATAATACTTGAAAAAATTAAAATAATTTTAAAATATTTAAAACTACTTAGAACTCCTTTAAAATACTTCAGACTACTTCAGAATATTTCCAAATACTAAAAATTACTTTGAAATATTTCAAATTACTTAAAACTACTTTAGAATACTTCGGACTACTTCAAAATTCTTTGAAATATTTAAGAATACTTACAATTACTTTCAAATTTTTTCAAACACTTCGGAATATTTCAAAATATTTGAAAACACTTAAAACTACTTTAAAATACTTCTAACTACTTCAAAACCTTTCAAAATATTTATAAATACTTAAAATTACTTTGAAATATTTCCAAATACTTCCCAATACATCAAATTGTTTTAAAATAAATCAAAATATGTAAAACCACTTTAAAGTGTTTTAAAATATTTAAATATACTTAAAATTAGTTGAAAGTTCTTTAAAATACTTAAAAATCCTTTATATTACTTTAAAATGCATTAAAAGACTTCAAAACATTCCAAAGTATTTAAAAATCTTAGTATTTTAATTTTTAAATAAAGTATAAATAGATTTTATAATATTAGTGTTTTAAGAATATTTTAAAAAGTTTAAAAGTATCAAAATACTTCAGACTCCTTCAAAATATTTAAATATTCTTAAAATTATTTTAAAATACTTCAAATTATTTAAAAATACTTCAAAATATTTAAAAATACTTCAAATTATTTAAAAATACTTCAAATTATTTAAAAATACTTCAAATTATTTAAAAATTCTCCAAAACATTTTAAAATACTTCAAAATATTTAAATATACTTAAAATTACTTTAGAATACTTTGAAATACTTCTAAATCCTTTATATTACTTTAAAAGACTTCTAAATGTTTCATAGTATTTAAAAGTATTTGTATGTTAAATGTTAAATAAAGTATAAACAGATTTTAAAATATTGTTTTTTTTAAAAATATTTTTAAAATATTGTAATACATACTTCAGACTACTTTAAAATACTCAAAAGTATTTTAAAATATTTCCAAGCACATCCTAATACTTCAAAATATTTAAAAATACTCAAAATTACTTAAAAATATTTCCAAATACTTCCCAATACTTCTAAATATTTAAAATCACTTCAAAATATTTCAAAGTGTTTCAAATTTAAAAATAATTATCTCAAGTAATTTAAATTCCACAGAAAATTATTTTTAGAAAACTTTCATTATTTCCAAAGTGATTTAAATTCTTAAAAATATTGAATTATTCATTTTTTAATTAAAAATATGTTTAGAAATATATATTTGAAAATATCAAGTAAATTTTTATAATTTTTTCTTGAAATCGTGGAAATGATTTCAAGTCATGGAAATGATTTCAAATCATGGGAATTATTTCAAATGATGGAAATTATTTCAAATCCTGGAAATTATTTCAAATGATGGAAATGATTTCAAATCATGTAAATGATTTCAAATCATGGAAAACTTATGGAATATTATGAAGAAAAATTTGTGAAACCCTGTAATGTATTTTTTAATCAATTTTCAGAAGTACTCGACAAAAGCGACCGGATCGCGCTGTTTACGTGCCAAGACATAGAAGAAGTTTAGAAGTAGAAGGCAGCCCTGTCCGACAAGAGAAAACTCGACTAGATAGACATAAAGAAACAGATTCTCCGATAAATATTGCAAAATCGTCCCAAAATTCTTCTCTGAATATTTCAACAAACAATGAAAGGCTGAATTTGGAAACACTATCCAAATTATCAGCAACTTGTGATTCACTCGAAACTCAACAACTTGAGACAGCCGATTGTTCAAAACTCGATTATTCGACGAATCTTGAAAACAGCCAGTCTTCCAACAGCACTAATTACACTTTTAATTCTTCTGAAATAAATTACAATCCTCCCAGCACTGAGAATCTCCTTTTAGAAGCCGATGACGGTTCCAATAGCGACAGTTCGAAAAATCCCGGCGAAAGTTTGAAAAGATCCGGCGACAGTTCAAAAATATCCGACGAGAGTTCAAAAAGATTCGACGACTGTTCGAAAAGATCCGACGATAGTTCAAAACGATTCGACGACTGTTCAAAAATATCCGATGACAGTTCAAAACGATTCGACGAGTGTTCAAAAATATCCGACGATAGTTCAAAAAAATTCGACGACTGTTCAAAAGTATCCGATGACAGTTCAAAAAGATTCGACGACTGTTCAAAAATGTCCGACGACAGTTCAAAAAGATTCGACGATTGTTCAAAAAGATTCGACTGTTCAAAAATGTCCGACGACAGTTCAAAAAGATCCGAAGACAGTTCAAATACATTCAATGCTAGTTCGAAAATATCCGCTGCTCTTTTAGAACCTAAAATTGATTTTGATGCTGATATAAAAGTAGAAGAAAATAATGGAGTACGTGAAAGTAAAAGTGAGCCGGAAGGTGTAAAAAATAATAGCGAGACTACAATCGAGAACAATTCAGTTTTCAAGATAATTGAGGAAAATTGTGATATCGAGATGTCGCCGAAGCAGAATCGACAGACAATTGAAGACGAAGCTTCTAGGCGGGAAATTGTTGTTAATCAGAAAAATAAAAGAGCAGTTAGAAACCATTCTGATGTTCTTATTATATCTGATAGCAGGAATAGAGAAGATTTAATTAAGAAAGAGGTCTCCGTTGTTTCTATTACACCTCCAGAGAAAAAGGTCAAGAAAATCGAGAGGTCCAAAAGCAAACCTGCAGCACCTCCTTCGCCGCCGATCAAACTTAACAGAGATGATTGCGATTGGGACAGTCTTTTCGACGATAACGGAGATTGTTTGGATCCGACTCTTATCAATGAAGTAGGTATTTTAGAAAAAGAAGTGTAAACTAAAGTATTTTAGAAAAAGTGCAAAAGAAAGTATTTTAGAAATTTGAGCGGATTTTAGACTTTTTGTTTATTGATAAATTTATGTATAATTTTATTTATAATTTTATTTATAATATTTATTTTGTTTACTGATAAATTTATTTATTTATTAAGTATATTAGTATTTAAATTATTCGTATACGAATAATTTAATTTTTAAGTTTTTATTTTTTTATTTTTTAAGTCTTATTTATTTTATTTAAAGTTTTCCTTTTTTCTAAAATATAAACATTTAAAATCGAAAGTAAACGTTCTTATTGAATGGTTTGTTAAATTTAGAATTTCGCTTAGAAAATGTGGAAAATTGTTGGCTGAATGATTTATATTTTTTGCAGCTTTCAACAGCGGTTGGAGAAGTGACGATCGAGCAACCTAAAAACAATTATAAATCTTACACTAGGACTATTGAAGTTTCAAGCGATGAATACGCACATGTTGTGGAAATCTACAATTTTCCGTCTGAATTTAAAACCTGCGATTTGGTGGCTGTTTTTAGTCCTTTTAAGAGTGGAGGTTTCGAATTGAAATGGGTAGACGATACGCATTGTTTAGGTGTCTTCAGTAGTCCCCTAGTTGGTAAGTCATAATTTTTCAATTGCAATCAAATTAACGATGAAAAAGCAGTTTGAATTTTTCAATTGAGAAATATATATATTTACATTTAAATTATATTATTACATTAAATTTATTATTACATTAAATTTATTATATTAAATTATTACATTTAAATAATAGTTAAATAATAAATAAATAATTAAAATAAAGTAAAATGAGTATTACATTAAACTAAAATAAAGTAAAATGAGTGTGAAATTTAATGAAAATAAAGCAAAATGAGAATGAAATTAAATTAAATTAAAATAAAGTAAATTGAGTATTTTTTTATTTCTATTTTTTATTTTATTTATATATTTGAGTATGAAATTAAATAAAAACATAATGAGTTAAAAATGAAATTAGAATAAAATAAAACGAGTTTGAAATTAAATAAAATGATTGAAAAATTAACTAAATTAAAATAAAATAGAATTTGAATAAAATTAAAATTGAATAAAATTTGAGTTTGAAATAAAATAAAATGATTGAAAAATTAACTAAATTAAAATAAAATAAAATTTGAATACAATTAAAATTGAATATAATTTGAGTTTGGAGAGTTAAATAACATTCGCTTAGAGCAAAGCATGTCAGTAGTATTCTGATTACTTAGTAGAATTATGTAGGTCTAGGTTACAAGTAGAACAGAAGGTTTTGAAACGGCCTTGGTTCACACTTTCATTTGATTATACAATTCAATTTTAACTTAATTCTGAAAAAGAATTATTATCGCTGTGTGCGTAATTAACATATTATACGATTATTACAGCACTTTTATACCGTTAACGTATTTTATTAATTTGTTTACGTCAATGAAATCCTGTTACTTATTTGTTAAAAAAAAATTATACGTATTTTTTATAGATTCTCAAAGATTAGACCTTATTTATTTATTTATTTATTTATTTATTTATTTAAGAGTATCAAAGTTTACCTTAGTAAGAAACAAATAAATAATAAGCAATAAGTGAATAATAAATCAATAATAAATAAGTAATTTAAGTGAATAATAAATACATAACAAATAAATAATAAGTGAATAATAAATAAATAATAAATAAGTAATAAGTGAATAATAAATAAATAACAAGTAAATAATAAGTGGATAATAAATATATAATAAATAAGTAAGAAGTGAATAATAAATAAATAACAAATAAATAATAAGTGGATAATAAATACATAATAAATAAGTAATAAGTGAATAACAAATAGGTATTAAATTAATAATAAATAAATTATAAGCAGGTAATAAGTTAATAATAAACAGGTAATAAATTAGTAATAAATCATTAATAAAAACAGAACTTCTTCTATGAGGAAGCAATAAATAATAAACAAGTAATAAATTAATAATAAATAATAAATAAATAAGTAAAAAATACATGTAAATAAATAAATGACAAAAGCTATTATCAGGGATCACAGTCACTTTTTCGTTCAATTTTAGGTGCGAAAGGGGATTTTTAATTTTTAAAAAGGGGATTTTCTTGCATAAAAAGGGGATTTTAGAAAGAGGGAAAAAGGATAACATTGTAATATTTAAGAACTTAAAGAACGTAATGATTAAATGATTTTTCCATTAGAAAAATAGACAAATTTTCATGATATTTTGTATGTGAGTGTGTGTGTACATTAAAACAATGAATTTTTCAATATTTTGTAAGAATTTGAATTACTTTTGAAAAAAAGAAAGTTTTTTTAATTAATGCTCTTAAGCTTATTGCAAAAATAATTTTATATAAAATTTAAATTACTGAAGGTAATTATTTTTAATATTAAAACCATTTGAAGTATTTTTAAATATTTTGAAGTATTTTAAAGAAGGTTTGAAGTACATCAAAGTAGTTTAAAGTATTTTGGAATATTTTAAAGACATTTTAAGTATTTTTAGGTATTTTTATGTATTTTAAAATATTTTGAAGTATTTTGAGGAAGTCAGAAGTATTTTAGAGTAGTTTTAAGTATTTTTGAATATTTTTGAATATTTAAAAATAATTTAAAGTATTTTTAAGCAGTCTGAAGTAGTTCAAAGTAGTTTTAAGTATTTGATAGTATTTTCAAATATTTTGAAGTATTTTGAAACAGTCTGAAGGTTTTTGAAATATTTTAATTAAAGAAATTTAAAATATTTTTAAATTTTTCGAAATATTTTAAAGATATGTTAACTATTTTTAAATATTTTAAAGTATTTTGAAGTCTTTCATATCATTGGGAAGCATTTGGAAATATTTTAAAGAGATTTTAACTACTTTTAGATATTTTGAAGCA
>WNHD01003915.1:0-11962 GCA_011057455.1 Ganaspis sp. Gsp50
TTATTTTGTGTACCAATGTTACTCTTTTCTCAAGTACTTTAATAATGAATAAATAAGTTCTGTGTAATTGACTGTTTCCTTTTATTTATAATTACCTTTTATATAAATTATCTTCCATACGGACAATTATTTCAACAATAATAATAATAATAATAATAATAATAATAATAATAATAATAATAATAGTAATATTAATAGTACCTAATAATAATAATAAAAAAAAAAAAATAATAATAATAATATTAATAAGAATAACGATAACAAATTAATTATTTAATCATGATAATAATAATTATCTGTTTGAACTATAAATGCGTTACAAAATACATTTAAATCATTTAATACAAAATAATAATTGAAGAGAATACAAAAAAAATAATGATAAATAAAAAGATTTGTTTAAAATTATAATTAAGAAATCCTCTCCTATAATTATCTGATTCTATAATTGAAGGGTGGCAAGTCAAAAGGGGTCAAGTGCCAATTTTTCGATTTTTGCATTAAAAAATCAAAAAAATTCATTTACATATTTCTGTAAAAGGATCTTTTTTTTAATGCGTTTTTAATTAAATTTTAATTAAACTAAGAATGGCAAAATTGTCTTAATTTTCTTTTACAATTACGACTTGCTTGAAAAACAGAAGATAATGAAAATCGATGTATTTTGAAAGACACCCAGTGGGCACACTTATTTAAATAACGTTCCAAAAACGTACTTTTTAGAACGTTTCTGGAACATTGCGTAGAGCAGTGGTTAGAGCACCCGACTGTAAAGTTGAGGGTCGCGAGATCGAGTCCTACCAGCGGCGCAATTTTTAATTTATAAATTTTGTGATATTTTCAAACGGCTCGAAAAATTATAAGTAAATTCGACTAGAATTTGAATAAAATTAAAGATTTTCAAATAAAATAATAACTATATCATATGATATGTGGGAAACTTCAAAGGAAGTTTCGGAACGTTTTTAGAACGTTCGTAAAACGTTTTTAAGGACGTTCTAAAAACGTTCCCAAAAGATGTTCTAAGACCAGACATAAGACGTTCCTCGAACGTTTTAAAAATGTTTTTATTACGTTATAGGAATAAAGTGCAATGTTCCGGAATGTTTTGGAACAAAAAGAGACGTTTTAAGAACGTGTTTAGAACGTTCGATTGTCCACTGGGTATTAAATAAGGTTAAAATCATTTATTAAAATCGTTTTAAAATAAAAACTGCAATCAGTTTTTATGTGTTTTTAATTTTTATATCATTCAGCATTTGTTAAATTTATCTTAATTTCATTTTGCTTCCTCATAAGGAAGCACTGTTTATTTAGAAATAGATTAATTATTTTGTTATTTTAAACAATTTCAATATCACAATGTTATTACTTTCTCAAAACTACAAATTAAAATGAAGTTAAGCGCTTTTTAAAAATAAGAATACTGTTCGCTTTCCAAGTCAACACTTAATTCATAATTTTCTGAATGAAAAACAAATTTTTTTATGACAACTTTTCTTCATTTGATTCATCAATACAATAGTAAACAATGCTTCCCTATGAGGAAGCAAAAACAAGTTTCCAAGCTTTTTTAAATTGCTTACTTTTTACACATTTTATGTTTAAAGAAATTTTTCACATTTGACTTAACCTTAAATTGGCACGACTTTTTTTGGTTTTTTTCGCTAATATGTTGGTTTTTCTGAATAATTTGTTCATTCCCTGGTGAAACATGACAATATCTCGAAACGGTTTTCTCAGTTTTGTTTTTAATGAGCAGTATAATTTTTAAATATGTTTTTTTCGCCTCCTGTAAAAAATGAATTTGGCACTTGACCCTTTTTGACTTGCCACCCTTCAGTTATCTGATTCTATAATTATTTGATTCTATAATCATATGCTTTATTGTAATTACAATGAATTTAGAAAGTAGTTTTCAAATTTTCGCGGCACGTTTCTATTGGCTAGCTTATTTTCGTTTTCTGCGCAACTCCTGGACTTTAATTTTCCTCGAATCAACATGGCGGCTCTGTGGGACTCAAAGTCGTAAACTTATGGAGCGTATCAAAAAGTGCCTTCTATAAAACAATTTAAACTAAATGTTTTTGAAAATTAGACCATTATTTTGTAAAAAGAAGATATAACTAATTGTACATTTAAATTACAAATATTGCTTCCTCATGGAGGAAGTTCTGTTATTATTTTGTTATTCTTATTCCTTCATTTTGGTGTTATTTTATTATTTCTCATTATTTTTGGCATTATTATGTTATTTTCTTTACTTCCATTATTATTTTTATTAAAGTTTTTCGGCGTTATTGTCTTTGGGGATATTGTCTTTGGCGCTATTTTTATTATTCCTTTTTGTTTATTTTTTGTTTTATGTTTTTTGTTTATTTGTTTATTTTTTGTTATTTTATTATTTTTAATTATTTTTGGCATTATGTTGTTTTCTTTACTTTCATTATTATTTTTATTTCATTTTTTGGCGTATTGTTTTTGGCTATTTTCTCATTGCACTTTATTATAATTATTTTTTTCGCTATTTATTGTTTTGTGTATTTTTGTTTTTGTATTTTTGTTTTTTGTATTTTTGTTTTGTGTATTTTTGTTTTGTGTATTTTTGTTTTGTGTATTTTTGTTTTTTGTATTTTTGTTTTTTGTATTTTTGTTTTTTGTATTTTTGTTTTGTGTATTTTTGTTTTGTGTATTTTCGTTTATTGTATTTTTGTTTTTTGTTATTTTTGTTATTCGAGAATCGGCAAAATTTAGATGTTGCTGTTACTTGAAGAGGTTGAAGACCATTTAGAAATTAACTGAGTTGATATCGACGGCACGATGTGGATGCACGCTTGATATAAATTGCTTTTATTCGCCCTATCAAAATGCAAAGTTTATAAATCGATAAAGCATTCAGAGACTATAGAGTGCACCGGTGGTCTTTACGGGGACATAAGACCGCCTGTGGTTAGTAACTTCCAATGTGATATATATTCCATTCCTTGAGGACACCAGACCAAGATTAGTAATAGGGGCTATTCGTACTTTGTTCTTTTTTAGCATTCCAAAGAAAAATCGAATCACTTAAGTACCGTTTTTATATACTAAACAAGCAAAAAAGCATAAAACATCAATTTCAAGATTCCGCTTCCATTTCACTCGCAAAATAAAATAAATACCGCTTTCATTTATTAATAATAATAATTTGTCATTTGGACCATTTTGTTTTGCAAAAAAAGCCAATAACGATAAACATTAAATACTATTACTGTATTAAATACTATATGAAAAATAACGTAAGTTTAAAAAAACAAACATTTAAATCATCATTTTCTTGTTTGTCAGGCATGACTAATTTAAAATGAAAGGGTGAATTGAAAAGGGAGGTATTTTTAAAAAAATTGAAAATGATAAATATAAACTAAGATGCGTAATAAATGTCATTATTGGTAAAAATGGAACCTTGAGTCATCAACCTCGATTTAATCGATTGAGGCTGCATAAATTACAATCTTTATTACCAAACAATTACGATATCTATAGTTTGTTCGAAAAATCTAACGTGAAAGTATCCGATATTTAATGTCCCAGCACTCATACATACTCAAGTTTGTCGAGATTGATCGCGAGCTTTCTCGGAAAAGTAGTAAAATCGCAGAGGCTGATTACAATATTTATAAACCTGGTAAAACGTCCATTCCTCCTTATCTATTAAAAGATGACTCTATGTTATATCTTATAAGTGCATTAGTGTTTTTTCGGCTGAGGTATAAAAAAATGTGAAAAAAATATTTGAAAGTAATTGAAGAAAACGATGAAAATATGTCGTCATTGGAATATTATCGAGTTTTTCATTAAAATTTTGAATATAAATTAAGTGTTTGCAATGACTATAAAAATGATAGGTTTTTAATTTACTTACGATAAGGTGCGTTGTGATCATCAAGCTCAGTGGCTCTGACCATGCGTCCGATTACGGTAACATTGCGGCGGCTGCAAGTCGAGTAGAGACTTACGGAGCGCACCATTGCCGGAACCGCCCCGCACATCACCACCTGAAATTAATTTTTTTAGTACTGGTTTTTTGAGATTTTGAAAATTTTCTATTAGGTAATATTTTAGGAAATTTAATCAGGGGTGCTTGAAGATTGGAAATTATATTTACAGGCAAAATTTTTAACAGTTTTTTCAAACTTTTGGAACTTTTAATAAGTTTCGAGAACATCTTACAAATTTCAAAATTTGTACATTTAAATTTGTAAATTGAAGGTTAAAGAGATTTTTAAAAGTTCCTTGAATATTCCAAAAGTTCTATAAATATCAGAAGATCCAAAAATGTCTGGAAAGCTACGGCAGTACTTCAGAAGTTTTGAAAATATTTTAGTAGTTCAAAAAGATTCAAGTTTTTCAAAAAGATTCAAGTAGTTCAAAAAGATTCAAGTGGTTCAAAAAGATTCAAGTGGTTCAAGAAGATTCAAATAGTTCAAAAAGATTCAAGTAGTTCAAAAAGATTCGAGTAGTTCAAAAAGATTCGAGTGGTTCAAAAAGATTCAAGTAGTTCAAAAAGATTCAAGTAGTTCAAAAAAATTCAAGTAGTTCCAAAAAGATTTAAGTAGTTCAAAAAGATTCAAGTAGTTCAAAAAATTCAAGTAGTTCCAAAAAGATTCAAGTAGTTCAAAAAAATTCAAGTAGTTCAAAAAAAAATCCTATAGTTCAAAACCATTCCTGTAGTTCAAAACTATTCCTGTAGTTCAAAAACATTCCAGTAGTTCCAAAAACATTCCAGCGCTTACAAAAATATTCAACCATTTTCAGAAATAGTCTTGAAAGTAAAAAGCTTTTTTCAAAGTAACTTTGCTTTTTGTATAATTCTCCAAAAAATTCGGAAACATTTTTTCCGAATTTTTTCCATAGAGAAATTTTTCTATAGAGTTTTTCGAGTTATTAATCTTTCATGCGATTCTGAAAGAAAAGAAATTGTAAAAAAAGTTTATAAATTTAAAAAAAAGTTTAAAAAAAAATTTAAAATTTAGTTAAAGTTAGTAAAGTTTAAAATTTTAAAAAAAAGTAAGTAAGTTTAAAATTTGAAGGTTCGATGACCGAGAACCAAGAATATTACATTTTGTAAGCATATACCCTTTGAGTTTATCATAATCGACTTTGAAAATTGATTCGTTGATCACATGATATCACGAAACAGTCTACGTGATTTTCCTACATTGTCTACGTGAGTTCTATTCTTTTCTGCATCTATCATTAAAAGCAAATCTAAGTAATTATTTATAGTCGCATTGCTTCCTTATTTCCCGGAATAATTCCGATTGCACTTTTCAGTCTATCATTAATAATCAAATCTGTAATAAAGAGTAAATCTGTAATTCCAGAGTTGTTACTATTATAAGCATTTCGCGTGTATTTTTGTTCTACTCGCAATATTAAATATTTCTGAACATAAAATCAATAAAGCGGAAATTAAAAACAAACAAGATTTATATAAATGAAAACAAACAAGATTTTTATAAATGAAAACAAACAAGATTTATATAAATGAAAAAAAAACAAGATTTTTATAAATGGAAACAAACAAGATTTATATAAATGAAAACAAACAAGATTTATATAAATGAAAACAAACAAGATTTATATAATTTAAATTTAATATGTGCGGAAAATTCATATTTAGAATATGAAATAAGTTCAATAAATAACAGTAAATTTTTATTAAAAAAATACCAGTAAATTTTTGATCAATAAATATAACTAAATTTTTGTTGAATAAATATCAATAAATTTTTACTCAATATATAAATGATTAATAATTAATTTATTCAATAATAATAATTTGTTTCTGATTGAAGAAATTATACTAATGCTTCTAATAACAAAATTTAAATAAATAATTTCAAATTTTATAAATAATTATTATTTATTTATAAAATATAATGTAATTTATTTATAAAATATAATGTAATTTATTTATAAAATAAATTTTATAAATAATAAATAAATAAATAAAATAATATTTTCATCGGTAAAAATGTTAAAAAGCTTGTAAATTTTTACAATCTTATTTCATGTTAGTCAGCAAAGGTGGAACATCAGTAACGAGGAAGTACGAATAAGAAAAAAAAATATGTATACATTCGTAATGTTCATGGTTATATAAGCGTAGGTGTGGAAACCGCAATCATTAATCTATGGCAGGTAAGAACTCGCCAATGTAATCGAGTAACTTTAGTGATTCTTGGCAAAGGGTTGCTAGCACGCGATCTTTGATGGGTCGACTCTTGAAGATATCAGAATCTACGATCTGACCCAGTCAATCTCAAGCCGTCACTTGCATGTGTAGAAATACCCATTCCGTGTTGAATCGCACATATTAAATTTACACTCCTGCAAATTGCTTTTTAAATTAAGCCACGTAACGCTCCAGTAAATTCCACATTTTAATTCTCCGAATTAATGAATTAATTAACCACCCTCGTAATAGCCATGAGGAATTCTTTCAACTCTTTTGGACTGATACTAATTCACATTTAAAAATCATTAATCTTGTTCATTTTAGATCTTTTCTGATAAATGATATATGTAAATTAATCGACAGTTAAAAGTAGTAAACAAAGATTAGTAATAAACAAGTTCTCAAAGCTTGTTAATAAATGCATAGTTGAATGAATAAAATATGGTGCAATGAATATAGTGTATAGTACAATGAATATAATACATATATGTACTATATTCATTGTACTATACACTATATTTTTTGTACTACAGTACAATAAATATATGTATAAAAAAAGTTTTCTTCAAATTCCGTTTAAAAAATTGGAAACTCACTTACCATCAGGAGGCACAAAATCTTCGCTAAGACGGCAAGCTGTGGTAACCTGAAACACAAAAGGGAACAATTATTTCTACCTTGTCACGAAATGTAAAAAATTAAATATCTATAAAGACAGTAAACGCATAAAATTACAAAATAATGGACAAAGTTACGCGGTGTTCGCGAGTAGAAGAAACACGTTAATTAAGAGCAGGAGCAAATTGAAATTGACCAATTAGGACAGGGGGATTGAGATTCGCATCCTAACGGAATGTTTGGAATTTTAATAATATTCTTGCGGGCGCTGACGAAGCGTCGTCAGGCGTCGAAATCTCCGTGGGTCTGTAGTCTTTTCAAAAGCATAAAGGAAAGAGAGAGAGAGAGAGAGAGAGAGAGAGAGAGAGAGAGAGAGAGAGAGAAAAGAAAAGAAGAGATAGAAGTAGTAAAAGAGCAAAAAGAGAGAGAAGGAGAGAAAAGAAATAGAGAGCAAGAAGAGGAGAGCAGGAAAAAAGCAGGAAAAAGGGAGCATGGAAAAAAGAGCAAAAGAATACTGGAAAAACAAGGCAAGAAAAGAGAACAAGAAAAAGAGAACAGGAAAAAGACAGCAAGAAAGAGGGCAAGAAAAAGAGAGTAAGAAAAAGAGAGCAAGAAAGAGAGCAAGAAAGAGAGCAAGAAAAAGAGAGCAAGAAAAAGAGAACAGGAAAAAAAGAGCAAAGAAAAAAAGAGAGAAGAAAAAAGAAAGAGAGAGAGAAATAGAAAGAAAGAAAGAGTATCGAGATCTCGCGCACAGAGAAGATATCTGGTATCTTCGCCAGGTGAACCTGTCCGGCACGTGCCAAAGAAACTGAGAGAAAGAAAAGAAGTAAGAAGTGGATGAAATGGCAGCGTAAAAACAAAGATTTATAAACCACGTTTGTAATACAATTTCCTTACTTTTTATAACAATCGAATATTTAATAATAAACATTGAGTTAATGAACATTGAGTTCATGAACATTGATTCAATTGTGAACATTAAATTAATGAACATTAAGTTCATGAACATTGAGTTAAAGAACATTACGTCAATTATGAACATTAAGTTAATGAACATTGAGTCAATTATGAGCATTAAGTTAATGAACATTAAGTTAATGAACATTGAGTTAAAGAACATTGCGTCAATTATGAACATTAAGTTAATGAACATTGAGTTAAAGAACATTGCGTCAATTATGAACATTAAGTTAATGAACATTGAATTAATGAACATTGAGTTAATGAACATTGAGTTAATGAACATTGAGTTAAAGAACATTGCGTCAATTATGAACATTAAGTTAATGAACATTGTTCCAATGAACATAGAGTCAATGAAAATTGTTCCAATGAACATTGAATTAATGAACATTGAGTCAATTATGAACATTGAGTCAATTATGAACATTGAGTCAATTATGAACATTGAGTCAATTATGAACATTGAGTTAATGAACATTAATGAAGTTAATGAACATTGAGTTAATGGACATTGAGTTAATGAACATTGAGTTGAAGAACATTGACTTAAAGAACATTGAATTAATGAACATTGAATTAATAAACAATGAGAAAATAACATAGAAAACCCAAGATAAAAATCCTAACGCTTCAATATTATAACATATGAAAATTACAATGCACGAATATTGTAGTGAATCAATATTTATCACCAATTAAAGTTTAAAGACTAGAAAGTTGAATAATCATATAAAAGTGATCAGGAGTTAATTATCGGCATTTCGACATCTCTGATTGAATAATAATGAAAAGGTTAAAGAACAATGCCAATTGTTCTGGTTATTCAGCGGATTGTTTAAGACATTGCCAGATTCAATTATCTTCATAAGAGCTCCTTAGGAATCAAGATTACGGTGACATATTACGATTGGTAAATAATAATCCAGTTGCAAACAAGCTGTGTGGTTAGCCGCTGAGTGGAGATGGAAAATGTCTTACGCAATCTGAATGCATCTTGTGTTACAGAATACGAGTTATATTAACCAGAGAGCAGAAACATATACATTTAATAACCAACCATCGTTTAAAGTCAAGCACTTTTATCCCTTTCAAAAGTTCCAAATTTTTAATATTCCAAACAGTCCCAAAATTGCAATATTCCAAACTGTCCCAAATTTTTAATATTCCAAACAGTCCCAAAATTTTAATATTCCAAACTGTCCCAAAATTTTAATATTCCAAACAGTCCCAAAATTGTAATATTCCAAACTGTCCCAAAATTGTAATATTCCAAACTGTTCCAAAACATTTTAATTTTTTTTTAAATTCAATCTGATTCTAGAAATTATAATTTTTAAATCACACTGCGATCTCTATTGAATCTATTTACTGAATTAAAATTATAATACTGAATATAATACTGAATTATAATACTGAATATAAATAAAAAAAAAATTATAAAAATTCCAAAACAAACACTGTTCTCGATTCGCTTCTGCGAAAGTGTTACATCAAAATTAAGCAATAAAACACTTAAAATTGCATTAAGGTAAGATAGAATATTTTCGAGTGCAATTATAATGATCTGTAATGAGTGTGTTGTTGTGCGTGTGTTCAAGTAAAAGCGATTAGTTCGAGTCGTAATTCAGGTCGAGCATCATACATCGATAGGCAAAAGAATGTCAAGATTATGAATATTAGCGTATGTAGCAACTTGAGATTTAAGTGGACTCTTTTCTGGTCAAGTTGCTGAGCACAGTTTGCGCGACAAATGTGCCTAACTCATTTATCATCATACTTGCAGCATGCGACATGCAGCGAGCAAGTCGACTCAGGTTTCGAGATTTAATTGCACCAACGCAATCCAACTTGCACTCGAAGTGCAATGCCACCTCAACATTCTAACCAGGAAACTCCGCAATTCTTTTCCCTCTTTTAATCAACCTTTTTATATTCAATTCTGTTCAGAAGTCTCGAAACAATTTCGGGATTCCCCTGAATTTATCGTTCCACATCGATATATCGCTTGGTCGATAAAAATCGGAAACTTAACCTAGAAATGTGCTTATTAATCATCTGATTAATTCATAATCTGATGAATAGTAAACGGTAATGATATTTGTAATTAAGAGGTAAATGAATAATTAATTGTTGTAAATGAATAATTGTTATAAATAACATTAAAATGAATAATACCCACACAGCACCTAAACTTGCATCAACATTGCCAACCTTTTCTCAAGTTTCATTAACTTTTAGCAAATTTTCGGCAAGTTTACAAACTTGAGGAAAGGTTGGCAATGTTGATACAAGCTTAGGTCTTATGGAGGTAAATAATTGTAAATAATTGTAAATTATTGTAAATTATTGTAAATAATTGTAAATAATTGTAAATAATTGTAAATAATTGTAAATAATAATTGCAAATATAATAATTGTAAATGAATAATACACGTAATGTATATATAAATAAATAAAAATAGTAATAGGTCTTAATTTTGTTTATTCAAGGTCCCAATATGGACCCAACAAATATAAATAATAATAATTGAATGTGAAAAACTCGAAAGAAATGTATAAAATTATGTTTACACTTTTACGGTTATGTTGAGAGCAGGAAGCGGAAAGAAGAAGATTAAAATCGAGATGCAAAAAGTAAATGAATTATGAATGTGTTAAAATAATTTATCACCAAGTTTAGCTTTGCAATATAGCAACGTGTGATTTGAAAGTAATTACCTTGACGTTACAACATAATTAGAGTTTAAATAATTGCTGGTTATTTTAATTTTTTCAGAAACGCGACATCTCGATTTTTACCACGTGCATTGTAAAACTTTATCTAACACGAATTTAAAAATCTCTCTTAAATCTTAAAGTAATTAAAATTAACACAGTTTTTTCTGTACAAATTTGTACAAAAATTGTACAAATTTTGTACAAAAATTGTACATATTTTGTACAAAAGAACATAAATTAATAAACAAAAACTACTAAAATACGCGAGGAGAAAATGTCTAGGTCAAGTTTCAGATCTTTATCGAACAAACGATATATATCGATACAGAACGCATAAACTCGGGGGAATCCCGCAATTGCTTCTGAATAAAATTGAATCCAAAAATGGTAACAAGAAGAACAAAATTCGGGGGAATCCCACAATTGTTTCCAATCTTCTTCGGAATAAATTTGAATCTAAAAACTGTAACAAAAAGAGCAAAATTGTGAAATTCATTGTAAATAAACAAATGTGAAGAAAATTCAAACAAATTAAAGAGGAATCGGACAAACATTGAAAGTGAGGTTATGTTTTTGTGTAAAATTTTGCATTTTTAATTAGAAACGAAATCATTTATTGTAATTTTCGTTAGTCGAAAGTTGCTAAATGTTATTTTACAACAATTTACAATTTTTTTATTGTTATGATACAATAAAAAGTACGTTTAAACAAAAATTTTTAAAAATTCACTTTTTGAATCAAAACTACAAAAAATTGGAAATAGCGATTTTGTTCCCGAAAGTGAATTTTTTTCAATTCTTATTTAAATGTACTTCTTATTGGCTCATTTTGTTTAAAATAACATTTAGCAACTTTCGACTAATGAAAATTGCAATAAATGATTATGTTTCTAATTGAAAAAGCAAAATTTTACACAAAAACATAACCTCACTTTCAATATTTGTATGATTCCTCCTCAATGAAAATTCACACAAAATGAATGAGAGTTCACATAAAAAGAATTAAATTTCATACAAAAATAATGAAAAATCACAAAAGCGAAGTGAAAATTTGCACAATGGTAATGAAAATTCAATACGCCAATGAATACATTGATTTAAAAGTATTATGTTACTGATTGAACACAGAAAAAAGAAAGTCTTAAACCGTTTACAGAATTAGTTAATTTTGTGGCTTAAAACAAGACCAAGTCATTTCTTGGACTTAAAATCAGTCCAAATTGACACTTATGTAAACGTTTCCAGTCAAAAATAGGCTGAAAACAATACTTCTTTTTTTCAGTGAACATTGTTATTGTTAGTTATGATTATTATCAATTTTATTATTGTTATTATTATTATTGTTATTATTATTATTATTATTATTATTATTACTATTATTATTATTATTATTATTATTATTATTATTATTATTATTATTATTATTATTAAATAATATAT
>WNHD01003916.1:0-11960 GCA_011057455.1 Ganaspis sp. Gsp50
TCCTTTTTATGGATGAAAATCCACTTTTGCAGCTAAAATTAAACGAAGAAACGACTGTGATCCCTGAATTTATTATTTTATTTTAATCTTTTAATTTCTGTTTTTTGTTTAGGGGGGCTTCGCCCCCCTAACCGGGGCTCTGCCCCTGGCCCCGTCGGGGGGCAAGCCCCCCGAACCCCCTTTGGGTGCCTTTTTCTACTACGCGTATTTTTCATAAGAAAGATTGTTTTCTACCTCTTATCACAAAGTAAAATTATAATTTTCAACCCACTTATTTCGAGGTCCTTAATTCTAATGTTTGCAAAGATTGTTTTTTTTTCACTTTCGAATATTGAAAAATCACGAAAGAACAATATCCAACAGAAAAAGTGTAAAAAAGCATCAACGTGAAAAGATGATGTAATGCTGTGAAGTTCAATTATTTCAATTTACGCGCGTATTTTTTGTTAGGTTTACAATCCTGTCAGTACTCGACAGATGAAACATGGATGCCATGGATGAAACCGTCACTATGGTCACTACTTCTAACCTCTAAACCTAATAAGTTATTGAATCGAGAGAATTGAGCATATTTGTGACTATTTTTGTGCATTTGGAATAAAAAATATCGTAAGCAACACATGGCTAAGCCTTTTATTTGCTAGACTGATGTTTGAAGCACAATAACAGATAGATGATAACAATAACACTAGATGCTTAATATATACTATATTTTAAGACATAATACGCAGTTGGGCATTAACAAATGAATTTAATATTTCTGATAATTATTCTTGTTTCAAAAAAAGTAATTAACATTTTTGTGTTTGGAATTTCAATTTATAACATTTTTATGTTTGGAATTTCTATTTATAACTCTTTTATATTTACAGTTTTGTTATTTATTTAGTTCGAGAGAACTAAGAACTCGATAAATATTCATTGATGAATCCGAGGTACTTCATAGTACATAATTTACTATTTAATTCTCCTCCAAACTTTAGACTTCATGAAATATTGCGAAGTACCCTGCAGAAATGGTGATGAATTTCTGTAGTTTCCAGTTGTGGAGTTTTTCTGGTACTAAAAAGCTTGATGAAAAATGAAAGACATCTTGAAGGAAAAATTATTACAGTAATAAACTCGAAAAGAATCTTGTACATTAAAACGCAAATTTTGTGTAATTTTAAAATTAGATTCATTCAATTATTGCGAACCACCCAGTAGAAATGACCACGAATTTCTGTAGTTTCCAGTTGTGGAGCTTTTCTGAGACTGAAAAGCTTGATGAAATATGAAAGACATCTTGTAAGAAAAATTATTACAGTAATAAACTCGAATTGAATTTTGTACATTAAAACGCAAATTTCATGCAATTTTAAGATTAGATATTTTCATTATTGCGATCCACCTTGCAGAAATGGCCCCTGGAATTTTCGTAGTTTCCGGTTGTGGAGCTTTTCTGGAACTGAAAAGCTTGATGATATTTGATAGACATCTTGAAAAACTTAATTATTACATTAATAAACTCGAATTGTAATATTTAGATTTAAGAAGCAAATTTTGTAGAATTTTAATTTTAGACTTTATGAACTATTGCGAACCAGCGCTCCACAACCGGAAACTGTATACAGTTTCCGGTTGTGGAGCTTTTCTGGGACTCAAAAGCTTGATGAAATTGGATATAGACATCTTGAAAAAATGTATTATTACATTAATAAACTCGAATGGTATTTTTTACATTTAATAAGCACATTTGGTACAATTTTAAGACCTTAGCTACGATATTTTAATTATTAAAATTTGTTTATATAATAATTAGTGAATATTTCGTAAGAATATAAACTTTCTAAAGTTTTTTAAACTTTTCTTCCTTAAACTTTTAATTATTGAACAATTTTGAAAGAATCTAAAGTTTCTTTCTTTAAAAGATTCTGGTTTATCCTATTTTAGAGACTCTGGTGACTTTCTTGAAAGTAGTATTAAAAAAAAAGGTATTAGAGAGATGTTGGTGTTGCAAACGCCCATGTATAGAAAGGCCCGTACACATGTAAAGAAAGGCCTTCCGGAGCAATATTGGGCCTAAGACCCCCTGCAGGATGGATTCGTTTAGGTCGACAGAAATTCGCTACGCTTTTTCAGAAGACTTTTCTTGTCCTCGGTTTCGGGTCAGGAGGACTTTGCATCTACGAATATAAGTCGCCTTTAGTCCACTAATTACTTAAAGGGAAAGTTCCGGATAAAACTTCCACATTGTGCTATGTCAATATGTCAAAGTCCAAGTGTGCCAGGAGGTAATTTGGTCCTCTGAAGGTCAATTTCTCCAGTACTTGAAGTTACAACAAAAGGCAATTTTTCTTACAATAGAATGTTTTAGAGTTGAAAAAAATTATTTCTCTAATTTGAACTAATTTCTGTTTCACATTATCAAGTGTAGTTCGATGTTAAATTGACATATTTAAAACTAAAATGGTTTCTGAAACAAAGAAAAAATCACAGAAAGCTATTTTGAATAAATTTTGAAATTTCTAGTTATGCTGTTTTAGAAAACGTGACCCAAAATTTTTCTTTGTAAAATGTTTTTTTGTTTTTTTCTTTTTGCTTATAGACAAAAATGAATAAATAAAAATAATAGGAATAATAAATATTAATAATATATGAAATATAATATATAAAATTATAATAATAAATAATATAAAAATATAATATATAAAATTGTAATAATAAATAATATAAAAAAGTAATATATAAAATTATAATAATAAATAATATAAAAAAATAATATATAAAATTATAATAATAAATAATATACAAAAATAATATATAGAAATATAATAATGTAAGTATAAGGTATCAATACAATAATAATGTAAATATTAATGATGGACGAAATAATTAAAGTCCGGAAAAGGAAAGGAACTATTAACTTTTAGTCGCATTGATAATAAGTCACAATACTTTTCTAAGATGAAAAATGGTTTTCTATTTTTCCAAGTTGAAGGCATATGGCGGAAGTAGCACACAATGCACAAAAAGTCTTAAAGCTAAACAAGAAATTGCTCGAGCATAAATTCTAAAAAAAACTTATAAATTCTAAACCCATTTTACTTGAATATATACAAGAATCTTCGAAAAATGCGAGGTCGTTCTATATCTCGAAAAAAAAATTTACAATTGCCAGCTATATATCTCATTTTCCGTTTTGAAGATGCTCAACACATTTGCCTCAAGGTCAAGCATGTTCAGCCCGTTTGGAAAATCTGACAATAAAAAAGGATTTAAGGTCAAGAATATTTGGACCTTTTTAAAAATTTGGCAACAAAAAAGGGTAAAGAGAAAAAAAGCGCTGAATAGATATTATTATATGAATCGTAAATTTAAAAATGGAGAGAATTTTGCAGCAAATGTATAGACTTTTACGTATCATTATTATTGTTAAATATAATAATAATAATTATTATTATTATTATTATTGCTATTATTATTACTATTACTTTTAATATTATTACTATTATTAATATTAAGAAGTTGAATGAATTTAGCGATAATAATATTATTATTATTTCTATTACAGTAAACTCTATGAATAGTGCGAATAAAACTCTACGAATAGTGCCGCTTTCTTTTGTTCTCACTTGAGCGTACTTCGTTTCCTATGTTTAAATTTGTGCTATTCTGCGGCACTATTCGTAGAGTTGACTTTTTTATTTTAAGAGTTAACTTCATTTACTGTTTTTAATTTTGCATTATTTTAGATGTTCTCACTATAGCGATCCTTCACTAGGAAAAATGTTTGTTTGAATCAAAGAAATATTTACTTGATATACTGTCATACAAATATTTACGTAATGCAAACAAATATTTACTTAATGCACACACATGTTTACTTAATGCAAGCCAAATGTTTACTTAATACAAACAAATATTTACTTTAATGCACACACATGTTTACTTAATGCAAACAAATGTTTACTTAATACACACAAATGTTTACCTAATGCAAACAAATGTTTACTTAATGCAAACAAATGTTTACTTATTGCACACAAATGTTTACAGTCAACTCTACGAATAGTGACGCAGATTTGCACAAAGAAAACAAAGGACGCTATCTAGTGAGGACAAAAGAAAAGCGGTACTATTCGTAGAGTGTTAGTGTCACTATTCATAGAATTGACTGTACTTGATTCGAAACAATTTTATTAATTTCAAACAAATTATTTGTTGCAAAATGTTTGTTTCAATCAATCATAATTTTGGTTGAATTAAATAAACAGTAGTAACAAACAAACATTTGTTTCATCGCAATTCAGGTAAATATTTGTTTGATTTAGACAAATATTTTTCAAAACAAACATTTTTACATTTTTCTTTTTAGTTATCAGAAACTACTTGCTGCTTTATTGGTTATAGCAATATTGTATATTTGTATTGTATTGTTATGAAAAAGTAAAAAAAAAACAATATTGTATAATTATTTTATTTATTTTTCTCGTGAAAAAAAATGTTTTCTGCATCTCAATATTAACTTATTTTTATTCAAAATATCAAATGTTTCGAAAATAAAGGTTTACTATGACTTATTTATGAAATTTTTTTTGACAAAGGAAAAGTTTGTCAATGGTTTTTCATGTGTGCGCACGCGACTCTGGTTTTGGTTTTTGAAACCCATAGTGCTATATGCAGGACCTCTGCGTTAATACTGTTTGTATACTACATACGTTTATGCTGTATGTTAGACACACCCACGCCACTCCCACTCGGCTTGAGTTCGGACCTTCCTCCTGCACAGACACTCAAACAAATCTATTTTAAAACTCTCTTATGATTCCCGTTAATGACCGCACGATAAAAAAATTTTTAATTTACAGAAAACCATTAAATCTGATCTAGAAGAACAGGAGAAAACATTTTATTACTTCTCATTTTAACACCCGAACAAATAAACTGCAGAAAATAAAAGTACCGAATTAAACAAAAAACACTCTATATTAAAAATGACTGCGTCGTGAAATTCGCAATTTTTGCAAATTCATTATTGTAAGGGCAACCTGCTTTTTGCATTTTTATAAAATTTACGACAAATTGATGGGCCGCGTGCAATAACTGCCTCTGTGCGCGAACCACTATCCCTTCCTTGAGCCACATTCTGGCTGCGCAAGGAAGCAGCGTGTAGAGGCAGTTATTGCACGCGGACCGTCAATTATCTTAGTTGTAACTTGGGTCCATTTAAAATTGGAATGTAAATGGAACGTCGAAAAAATTTAGATTCATTGAATTGATTTTTGGAATTGCAATTTAATTAGTATACGCTACCTTCTCAATTTGAACCGCTAAAGCATATGAACCAGATGGCATCACATTCTATGACGTTTAGCATCGCTCAATTTGAGCTCACGTCAAAAGTGAGTCCAGGTTCTTTAAAGCCAAATTGTATTTCTAGATACACCTGTAAAAATCCAAGTAAAAATCTTCTAATTTATAATTTTGTTTTCCCGCGCTTTTGTTGAAATTAAAGAAGCAAAGGTTTATTTTTTTGAAGGTTGAGGTTATGTATAACAAAACACAAAGTTTAATTATCACACAGATATTAAAAACCAAATAACATCAAAAAGACAAAAGAAGGAATTATCCAATAAAAACTCATAAAAAACTAGTAATCAAAACCAAGAAAAAACACTAAGAACTTGAATTGTAATTAAAAGGACAAAGGTCAAAGAAAAATACGTCTTTCAATGTTGACTATAAAATTTCACACTCCCGACTGTATCAAATGTCAGTAATAGGTTAGAAAATACTTTAAGTTTATTATGTTGGTAGCATTTGTGTTAATTACTAATTATAACATATATCACTTACATTTAATTAAATATTTAAATTTTATTATTATCTATTATGTAATTATTAAAGGAAAGAAAATCAAACATTTTTAATTCTTCATTGTCATGTCTTTTAGATACAATATTGTAATTTTATTTTATACTTTTCAAATTATGCGCCATTATTTGGTGGCGCTGTAAACTTTGATGCTTTAAAACTACACAGTTGGCATTCCTACCTGCCAATTCACAAGTTTCCTAACCTAAAAATTTGTTAACATAGTTTTAGTATATAGTTTTCTTAAATACAGGAAATTTACTTTGAAAATGGAAATCTAAGTACTGACAGTATATTTCTCCAATAAAAACAATTGTTGTAATCGTGTACTTGATAGATAATTTTGTGATATTTGTCGACAATTTCCTCTTCATTATTCACTATTAAATTGAAACCCGTACTGTTCAAGTTAAAACTTTTAGCGTTAAAACTCAAATTCAGTCAAGCCGTGTTTGTTTTCGATTTGTCACAAATTGACGCTCTTACAGAGCGCAGTTTGAATTCTGCTTTTCTCTGTGCTCTGTAATTTTAAAGTACAAAACATAATCTTTGATGTTTTAACTCTTTGCCAAGTGCCTATAAGATTTTTTTTATATACAAAAAAGTCAGAGAAAAGAAACGGTGAATATTAGATAAATAAAAGAGAATTGTGAACTGCCGACGGAGAAATCGAGAAATCATTAACTTACCTTGACTGTAAATCAAGGTTTAACATTGTGTCACGGTTAACGCAGAATCGATGTACAATACTTGATCGAATTGAATAATAGCTCAATGAACAAGTACCTGCTCCTAATGCTGCAAGTTGCCACCGAATTTATGATCAAACAAAGCTCCCGAGCAATAAAGGTGACAAAATATTGCCAACGAAAAATATTTACGACTTGCCATATTTCAGAACAATCCTCAAACTCCTCCGCATCTTTCATTTCTTTCGGGCTACTTTACAACAATTTTCCTCTTTAAAAAGAAAAAAAAACTTGCACAATTTTCTAAAGGTCGTTGCGTAACTTGGGTTCATAAATTACAAACTTTGCTTTTCAGTGACACAAATAGACACATTTTTCTCTTAAAAAGTTTTTTTATCACCTATTGGCGAACTTGATAAATAATTATCAACTCAATAATTATAAACTCAATAAATAATTATGAATTCAATAATTATAAACTCGATAAATCATTATGAACTCAATAATTATAAACTCAATAATTATAAACTCAATATATCATTATGAACTCAATAATTATAAACTCAATAAATAAAGAATTATTTATTTAGAAAAAAAAACTAGTGATACGATACGACGATAACTTCAAAAACGATGCATATTTTTCTGGACTTTGTCAAGAAAAGTAAAATACAATGTTAAGCAAGAAATAAAAATTTGTTAAGAAAATTTATGTCCTCGGATGATAATTTAGGAATCTACCTTAATTTTCATTCTTTCCTAAATTCTCTGTTAAAAAATAATAAGTCAGATGTTCATGAAACACTTGAAAGTTTGCTGAGATGCTTCCCGAAGTTTTAAAGCAGTATCTCTTGTAGTTTAACTCTAAGTAGTGAAAAATTAATAAGCCGATAAACAAACTTACCGACGTATTACTTTCTCACTGCTTACAGTCAAACTAAAAAAGATATTGCTTTGGAACTTTGGGAACCATCTCAGCAAACCTTCAAGTGTGCCATGAATGTCTGACTTATTATTTTTAAAAAGAAACTCCAGGAAATAATAAAAAATTATCAACCGATAATTACTAAATTATCAACTGAGTTCTTGGACATGGCCTTAATATATCAATGATATCGACTTGTTCAGAAACACTACACATTTAGTACACTGAGAAAAATAGAGGGTTAACTGAATTATCTGGAGTGTCAGACTAACTGTATTTGAGGTTAAACTATAGGACTGCCCTCTAGTGTGTCAATTTGTCGCTCTGATGAGAGATTAGACTATTTTAGAGTGTAAACTTAAATCTCTGAAAAGTCAGACTGACTTTCCAAATTTGATACTCTAACCTCAAACCTCTATTTTTCTCACTGTAGAAAATATTACGCATGGAAAAAGTAAGTACACATGAAAATTTCCTTGACAGTAAATTTTTGAATGAGACGCAAATTTACAAAAATTCTCGCTAAAATTTTAAATATTTTGCGTGGAATAAATTGAGAAAAGTCAATTATTCCAGGATGACGGTCAAGTATATGGCACTAATTAACTTTTCCTTTATTTTCACGAGCGAATTTCAATTTTTTTCAAATAAATTATTGGAAATGAACGAAAATGTCGATTATTAATTTTGCAAATATGTGTCCCATCCAAAAGTCGAGTATTGCCAAGGAAAGTACATATTTTTATATGAGAAAGTAAATATTTAGGAAAGCAAATATTTAAGAAAGTAAATATTGTCATGTACATATTTTTTGTGTACAACCACAAAATAAACTTACAGAAAAAAAAGATGCACAACTTAGTTATAAAATTGCCGACCAAGATTTAATCAATTTCTATTAATTTACATCACAAGCATTTTATCTTGTCTTATATTAAGGCATCGTGAAGTTTAATGCACAAGAATTTGACATGTTGAAGTTTATCACATAAAATTTGAGCGTCCCAAGAAAGACAGTATTTTTGAAATATTTTAATACTTTCACAATTGCCTGGTAAAAATTATAATCAGACAATATTTCAAAGTTTAAGGACTAAATAAGGAATATATTATAGTCTCTATTAGAAGTGATTTCGTTCATCTGCGAGAAAAGACAAGATGCTTAAAAGCCGTTTATTTTGATGTCGATGACTTTCTGACAACATATGGAGATATCCACAAGATTACGATCCGGTTGAATCATAAAGGACCGATTTTACGAATGTGGGAATTCATTTGCTTTCTTCTTGGTCGTCTGATTCGTTGGAGAAGTGCGTCCTTCGTTGGTGATCAGCTTGCCTTGAAACTGGACGTTAGGAATGTGTAGTATTAGAACATTTCACACGATGTCAGGACTTATAGTTGTGTAATTCTTTAATTGCTTTGCCTAATTGGCTACGAGTGGCGCCAACTTGCCATGGGACACAGTCGATGATAATCCTCCTTAACGAATTAACTTCGCGTAAATTACGTCCAACTTCTTTAATATATAAAACTTTTCTCATTCAGCTCGCTCCATCTCTTCCTTCAGCTTCACAAAGTTATTGCAAATCCATTCTTTCTACAGTTTTCAATTAAATCTACTTCCTCTTATTTTTAGGATCTCCAAAACAGGGTCTAATATCTGAATCCTTAATATGTTAACAAATTTTGGCATTTTTTCATCTGTTTTTTTTAAATTCATCTCTTGAGTGGAAATCTTTACATGAGTGGAAAGATTCTTGATTGAAAATGTAAATCGATGTACATTGCTCCTTATACATGTATAATACTTGTAATCATTACGACCAAAAATGTAACAAACAGTTTTTACAATTTTTCATTGCACGGAGAGAAGGGAATAGTAGATTATACACGAGAGTAGAATTTGCACAATAGTTTTTTAGTTTTGGCCTGACAACACGAATTGTAAGGTTAGGTTAATGTGCTGTCAAATTTATTCAACAGAGAGTACTGACCGAACATAGAGGTGAATCTTACTCAACAGGACGTATATTCTACCGCCGATAGACGGCGCCACTGACAAATTCCTCAACACCAGGGTTGTGTTGGTTAAACTCTACTCATTGTAATCTACCACGGAGGAATAAATGAGACCGATCTCCCAGTACCGTTTTGTGCCAATTCTCTGTCTTCGGTCAACAGTAGAGACGATCTAAAATTCTCGCGCATCCGCGTTGCGCATATACTATCTTTGTCGTTCTCGAAGTTAAATTGAAGTGAGATGTGTTTATCTTTTTAAAAGTTTACGGTTATGTACTTATGTTTGAATTTTGAAAATTAACTGATAAAAATTGCGTGTCGCATATCCGGATGCGACACAAATTATTGGGACAAAAAAATAGGCTACAAATGTTTGCAGCCGATAGCGTGAGTATTTATAAACTTTATAAACTAACAATTTCCTAGAATGTTCAATACCGCATAACCTGAAAATCGTAGTTATCCTGCTTTATTATTTTCACTTTCACAAAACTGTGCATGTCTAATTCAAGAGTTTTTAAATAATGATGAGAGTTTATCCTTCAAACTCATAATTAAAGTATTTGTTTATTACTTCAACGTTGCTTTCTTTTGTAAACAATTAACACGCGCACTGACAACATAACCTAATTTTTTGAGACATGAAGTATACTCCTGTCACAAGAATTATCTCTCTCATATTTCTTTTAGGAGCAATAGAGATAAAACACGCGCAATGCGCATGCGTAAGATTTTCTAGTTCGTTTCTACTGTTGACCGAATACAGGGAATTGGCACTATTTCTACTGACTAAAGCATTGCAGTTTGGTTTTCTTATTATTCCTCCATGGAATCTACTATTCTCTGACAATTGCAAAATTGGCATTTTTTGATATTGTCCTCGCCTGGTTCTTTTTTCTAAATCTGAATCGGCAGATTAGATTATTATTTAAAGAGTAAAAGCAAAAACTGGTCTGAATGATTACGATCTAAAGCACAATTTGTCAAGCCACTAATACCATTATTCACACGAATAAAAGATTTAAATTAAATTGCTTAATTGCAGAGATTGTGCATTTAAGCAGGAGATTGAAGCTGCAAAACAAGAATAGAGATGCGGAGATCTATAAGCGAGTATCATTAGTATCGGAATATCACTTAATGACATGCATTAGCAATGAACACATTAACATTCCAAGCACGTAAATAATGCATCGAGAAAGTTGGATACAATGCGAACGATATGCGTATACCTGTCCACACGTTTGAGAGATCCTGATTGCATGTGGGTGATGACTAATAGATTTTGAAACGCGGTTCATCCATCTCGCCTTTCCAACCAGTCAAATATCGATACAAATCGATCTCAATGTGTGCGCGTATTCATACAATCAATACCTCGAGTTGAGATTTAGCGACGCATTTATTATAATATTGGCCAGAGACTCTCTGAAGACCGCCCTTGTTCACCAAAGACGCAATCATTTTGTCATTACCGCGGGCATTTAAACTTTCATTTAGTTCCAACGACCTCAGGATATCCAATATCGATTATAGTCGATGATCCAGTCTAGACAATGCGATCCTTGTGGCAAAAGGACATGATAATTAATCGCGCTCCCTTCTATAAAAGAGAGTGGTCGATTCATAAAGGTTGTTTAAAAAATAAAAAATGCCAATGGTGTTGAAGCATTTTACAAGAAGCAAAAAAAGGTTTTTATATTTTAATGACTTCAAGTTGCAAAGAATATAGATAAGATAGGGTATATTTTGATCCAATAAGGAAGCTTCATTAATTACTAAATGCAATTATTAGAATGAGATAGAAGTAATGAATTAGTAATTATACTGCGTTTTAAATATTTATTCTATTACTTATTTATTTAGTTTGAAAAATAAACTTTTAATTTTTCTTTATATTATTTACAAGAAAATAATGTTACCAAGATTCGAGAAAAGATTTGTTCATATTGTTTTGTGAAAGAATTTTTGTTAAAGAGGAATAGTTGCCATTTGCAAGTTGTTTTATATTTAATATAAATAATTCGAATCATGTTTTTGTATTACTTTAACTCTTTTTTTTTAATTATAATCGATGATGTATGGTATACATATTGTTTTGGCTTCAGGGTCTTAATGAATAAATTATAAACGTGTGTTTATTATTCATTTAGATTTTTCGACTCAGGTCTTCATCAGTGACGTTTATTATTAACTGTAAATATTTTTAATTGTTGTTAATTTTATCGAATATATAAAATAATACATTAATATAACTATAGTCTTTTAATTTCTTTACTAGGGAGCATTCAAAAATGATGTCACGCTCTGGGACGGGGGGAGGAGTCTTACGAAACATGACAAAACGTGACATGGGGTATGGGGGGTCTCCCTAAATGTGACGTCGCAATTTTTTTTTAAATTAATTAAAATCAGAATTATAATTTTGTGCGTTAGGGTGTTTTTCAAAATATTTTTTTCAAACAAAC
>WNHD01003917.1:0-15342 GCA_011057455.1 Ganaspis sp. Gsp50
GTAGTAAATATTTTTACATACATATTTCTTTATGGACAAAATGAAAAAACGATCTTGATATTATTATATTTTTAATACAATAAAATATTAGAATCTTTCTTAAAATAATTGAAAGTAAAAACGACGAACTTCAGGTGTGGACAGACAGAATTAAGAAGATTATTATATATAATTGCTTTTATTTTAATTACGCTCACAATTACCAAAACGCTCGTTTTTTCTTACATTTTATTTTTTCATTCTCTCTTTTTTTTATTATTTATTAATATTTATTATTATTAATTAATCATTAATTAATTATTTATTGTCGTTTGCAGAATTGAATCCAGAGCAGGTGAAAGAGGTGGATTTGAATCTCGTGCGAAATATAATGCTGCAGGACTTTATGGACTCGCTGAAGAGGATCCGCAGGTCGGTCTCGCCCTCGAGTTTAGCCGCTTATGAGAAATGGAGCCTTGAATACGGCGATCTGAGTCTCTGATCAGAAAATCTCGCGTTGAAGATCTCTTGCTCAAAACTCGAATCTCGCCTTTATTCAGTGAGCACAAGCCCCACTTACAATCACTGAACGCCTTTTTTCTATTAAATTTAACAAATAGTCTCGATTTTGGTAAAAGAAAATTAATAAGAAAAGAAGTGAGAAAAGTAACAAGAGTAAATGCGAAAAGAAACAAAATAAATAAGAATAACTAATAAGATAAACAAGAAAATAAATAAGAAAGAAGACAAGAAAGAAAGAGAAAAATAAAGAAAGAAGAAAATAAAGAAGAGAAGAAAGAAGAAAATAAAGAAGAGAATAAAGAAGAGAAGAAAAAAGACAAGAAAAGAAACAAGAATAAGCAAAGAATTAAATAAAACGAGAAGAAACGCGAGACGATTGAAACCGGTTTTGTGGCTTTTATATTTTGGACCAGCAATTTCTTCTTTTTGCGCTCGTCAATCAATTTTTGCACTTTTGAGAAATTGGAGGCAAGGTTCAGTTATTTTGCCGATTTCTTGTGGGGGGAAAAAAACAACAAGAAGACTGCGTTTATTGTTCCAAGAACTTTTTACCTGAAGTCGGACGTACAAAAATTATCAACTTTTTGGGCTTTTTAAACTCGACTGCGTTCGTCGATTATTAAAAGTATTCACTGTTGTATTTTTACAAGAAGCCTGGAAGCTTTTTCATATTTTATTCTATTCTGTATTTGTCCTAGTACAATGTTTGATAATCGAACAATTTAAGCATCAGTATTTCATTCGTCGCTTCTTTAATCTCGCTCAAAAAGGAAAAGAAAAATACAAACAATGCCGATTAGTTAAAAAAAAGTTCGATTCGATTTAACGAATCAAAACGATAAATTAAAAATAAGTTTCAAAGTAATTATGTAAAAAGGCAAAGAAACCTGTAATTAAAGAGGTGCGTAACATTGAAAAGATTCGCAAATTCAAAAAGTTTGTTAAATTCGAATGGTGAGTAAAATTCAAGATTGGTAAAATTTAAGATTTGTAAAATTCAAGATTTGTAAAATTCAAAGATAATTCAAAAGTTAATTAAAAGTAGTTGAATTGATTAATGTTAAAGAACGTGAATAAAATGATTTGAGCGAGAATTTCCGGAATCGAAAAGGACATTTTTGTGATGGCATCGAATGAATTTGTTTTTATTTGTAATTGGTTCGGTGCGAGGAAATTTATTGTTGACAACGAAAAGATTATATCTTCCATAATTAATCAAGTAGTTATTTGCAAATTATTCGATATTTTTATTCAATGTATCATTACCGTTGTCGCTGATGATTCGAGATATTTTAACGACGTTCCTCCGTTACATTCCATACGATTTAATCTATAGAAATTAAATTTACATTAAATTTGTTGCGCCTAATAATTCTCTTGTTCGCAAAGCGATTGTTGTCTTTTTTATCAAGCGAAAGAATCAGATTGTCCTCAACGTTTTTTCACTATAAAAAGCATTGTAAAATTAATCATAGAACACTAGCTTTATAATAAAATCCAGAGTATATTTTATTAGAATCTTGAAAACTGCCAATTTTCTTCTTTTAAAAAAAAGATTCTTTTCTAAAAAGAATCTTTTTTAAAGCATTTTTTTCAAAGAATTTTCTTTTAAAGGATTTTTTTAAAAATAATTTTCTTTTAAAGGATTTTATTTTAAAGGATTTTCTTTTAAAGAATTATCTTTTAAAGAATTGTCTTTTCTAAAAAGAATCTGCTTTCTAAAATTGGCACTTTTCTAAAAAGGAATTTCTTTCAAATTTCAAATGAAAGAAAAAATAGGGAGAATTCTTTTCGAAAATTCGGGCGCGAATTCTCTACTGAAATTGGAAAAGAACTTTCTGCGGACGAGAATATAAAAAAAATCATGAATCAATGAATCAGAAAAATAGTTGAAGCGAAATGATTTTTAGAATTTTTGCGAGAAAGTGTGCATTAAAATTAATTCGTGTTGATATCTATTTATTGAAATTGTGTAATTAAGGTAATATAAAAACTAGATTTTAAGCATGTGATAATATTCGTGAATGTGGGCAAAAAGTTTAAATTCACTGTTTGCTGTTCTCCTTAAAAAATTCAGCGCAGAGGAGTACACGTGTGAGAAAAATTCATTTCAATCGCTCACGACATTCACATAGTGATATTATTTGTATTTAGTGTTATTATTGTTATTTTGTTACTTTAAGGAGCGAATTAACGACGATCTCTTTTGTATATTTCATTTACAACTCAATCCAGAGTTTAGAATTTTCGATTTGAAATTGTAATTAGAATTATTAATGGAATTATTCAGTAACGGAACAAAAAATTACAATTTTTGCTAGTTTTGTTAATCTATTAACAAATTAAGTACAGAAATAAATTGATAAAGAATTGAGTAAATAAATTGATAACGAATTGAGTAAATAAATTGATAACAAAAAGAGTAAATAAATTGATAACAAATTGAGTAAATAAAGTGACATCGAATTGAATAAATAAATTGATAACGATTTGAATAAATTGATAACAAAATAGAAATTGAATAAATACAATAGAAATTGATAGAAGACAAATTGATGATTTTAATTACAATTTGATCGAAAATTTTTATAAACAATTCCAATATACTAGCCATAGAAATAAGACTCGCACTTGCTGAATTTTAATCTCGTCAAGAGCTTGAAAATTAGGCTTGTATGTAATTTTTTGCCAATTGTAAATTCCGGAACGAAACTTGAGATAATTGATCTCGCAGCCTTTCATAATTCAGCTCTGCCTTGATCCAATTATTTTGCTACTTTTATAACACTTAGCAATAAGTTAAGATAAAAAACAAAAAATAATCGTGATTTTTAAAAAAAGAACTATTTCTCGATTTTAATGAAAATTATCGTCAATAGTTCCAAGGCTTACAATTTGCTTACAGAAAATTTGAAAAACTTGAACGTAATTAAATTGTGATTCACTGATTAAATTAGAAAATTGATTAATTGGAGAGAGATTAATTAATTAAGTAAAAGCAATGGAATAAATTAACAGAAAAGAAATTTTAATCGAAAAGAAATTGTAACAGAAAAAAAATTATAACAAAAATGAAATTTTTTAGAGAAAAGAATTATAACAAAAATGAAATATTTTAGAGAAAAGAATTATAACAAAAACGAAATTTTTTAGAGAAAAGAAATTGTAACAGAAAAAGAATTACAACAAAAATGAAATTTTTAGAGAAAAGAAATTGTAACAGAAAAAGGATTATAACAAAAATGAAATTTTTAGAGAAAACAAATTGTAACAGAAAAAGAATTACATCAGAAAATAGATTGTAACAGAGAAAAATTACAACAAAAGCTAAATTACAATAAAAGAAAATTAATTTAGCAGCAAGTGGAAAAAAGTCAAGTGAAAATTTAATTTAGCAGAAATTTGATAAAATAAGTGTCGTTCCGAAATAGTTGTTTAGGGTATTTGAGTGCGGAGAATTAGATTTAAGGGAATTTCTTCTAGAATAGTTGAATGGCTTTTCTTTTTGTGAAGTGTAATCGTGTATGCGAAATTTTGTGCTAAAATTCTCTTAAGGATTGACCGAAAGATTGTGTTTATTTTTTATTAATTTTTAGAATTGCTCTGTAAAATGTGCCGATATTTTATGCCATAACAGTCAAGAATCAATGTAGTACTCCAAAAATTGTTCTTGTAAAATTATAAACTTGTATTTCTAGTCCCCCGATTGTAAATAGATTTATTATATTATTAATTATTACAATTATTACAACAATAGTTACGCTTCTCGTATAGTCAACTATTCTCAGTTATTAACGATCAAAAGAACTGTAAAATATCTATTGAATAAAACTAATTTAAAAGCACAATTTTTCTTGATTATTAAAACAGAAAAATGTCAACTTTTACAATTTTTGCAACATACAATTTCTACAATTTTTGCAACTTTTGCAACAGTTTCAATTTCTTTTTGAAGTTAAATACTAAATAAAACATGACATAAAATTACATGAAGTTAATTAAATAAAATGTAAAACAAAAATATGATGGGAAAGAAAAAGTGTTAGTAATTGGGGAAATGAATTTTGTTTAAAAATAATTTTTTGTTATTTGGTAAAAATTACTTTTTGTTAGAATTTGTTGCGCTATCTTTGTGAATTAATGCGAGAAAACTGCAGAGAAGAGCGAGAAAGATTTTTTCTGCTTTTTGGGTCCAGCAGCCTTAAGATTACAATTTTTAATTCTTCTGGAAGGCCACAAAGACTGGGATTTGGAAGTCCGAATTTTGTTAAAAGCTCCACTCGCATTGGCGTTAAAATCTCATTTTTTAATCTGTAAAATAAAATAAAATGTACATCTTATAAAAGAAAAAATGAAATAAAGTCAAAGACTGCAAAATAAAGTGAAATAAAATACAAAATTGCATAAAATACAAGACGAAATAAAATACAAGACGAAATAAAATAGAAAGCGAAATAAAATACAAAACGAAATAAAATACAAAACGAAAAAAAATAGAAAGCAAAATAAAATACAAAACGAAATAAAATACAAAACGAAAAAAAATAGAAAGCGAAATAAAATACAAAACAAAAAAAAATAGAAAGCGAAATAAAATAAAAAAACAAAACGAAAAAAAATACAAAATGAAGTATAAAACAAAATGTCAAACAAAAAGAAACAAAATCTAAAACAAAATAAATTACAAAACGAAACAAAATACAAAACGAAATAAAATACAAAACGAAATTAATTACAAAACGAAACAAAATACAAAACGAAATCAAATGCAAAACAAAATAAAATATAAAACAAAATAAAATACAAAACTAAATCAAATGCAAAACGATATAAAATACAAAACGAAACAAAATACAAAGCATAATAAAATACAAAACGAAACAAAATACAAAACATAATAAAATACAATTAGAAATCAAATACAAAATGAAATAAAATATGTACAAAACGAAATAAAAAACAAAATGAAGA
Organism: Ganaspis sp. Gsp50; assembly: GCA_011057455.1. Taxonomy (NCBI): domain Eukaryota; kingdom Metazoa; phylum Arthropoda; class Insecta; order Hymenoptera; family Figitidae; genus Ganaspis; species Ganaspis sp. Gsp50. The sequence continues at coordinate 5,473 of WNHD01003917.1, forward strand.
AAAGAGAAATAAAATACGAAACGAAACGAAACAAAATAAAAATCTGTAAAATAAAATGATTAAAAATTACAAAAATAATTGCTCCAAATAAACGAAACAGTGAATTATTAATATTTAAAATATTGATCTACTTTCTGCAATAAATAAAATTCTACCTGACTGAAAATTCTTTTAAATTCCAGAATTTTCCACTGAGATGACTGGAGTGTGGATTAATGTATTTTAAAGTTTGAAATACGATACAACGACAATTTTCATAACAGAAATTTAAAATTATCTTGTCGCCCACTGGAACTGCTACTAATTTGCATTTAATTTCCCTTTGCAAATTATACTCGAATGAAATTCGATAGATTTCGTCGGATTTCCAATTTTGAGGAATTCGAAGATTTCTGACACTCGGCCTGTAAAGATAAAATATTAATAAACATTTTCACATTTATTTACTTACAAAAACTTTCCTGTCATAAAAATATAATTTCAAAAGAAATGTCCTTTTTATTGATTCGTTTTTTCTTCCAATTAAAACAAAAGAAAAGTACGTTTCTAGTTTTCTTGGAAAGTACTTTTCTTGTAATTCCTTTTGTAATGAATATTTTTAATCAATTTTGTTCGTAAACAATTTTGTTTATAAACAATTTTGTTCGTAATTAATGTTGTTTATCAATAACGCGAATAACACGATATTCAATAAAGCAATTGCCTGTTAAATTATTAAAAAAAACTCACATTTCCCCATCATTTTCAGAGTAAATAAAAAATCCGGTTTCTGCCAAAACAACAATGACAACGGCAATTAAATAATCGTTTTGTTTTGCATTGTTGTCCAACGATTTTACAAGATTTTCTAAAATTGGGGCCAATTTGAAAATCGTGCTTTCTTCCACCAAGAATGGTTCATCCATTTTCGATATTAAACTATTAATTAATATTCAATTAATTCGAAAAAAAATATCACCGCATTTGACAGAAAGTCTTCTGCTACACACTTTGTTGTGATTCCCCGTGATCGCGTTTTACGACCCTAAAATTATATTTTTGTAAATAAATACTGAAAATTAGGCTTGAAGAGTTCGCAAAATGTTTCGTCGACGTTTGAAAGCTTTGGATTATGAAATTTGGGACAAAGTTAATCAAAACGGTGAGCTGATATTCGAAAAATGCGGTTTTTAGGTTATGTACGCCGAAACTGACGTTTCTCGATTTGGAGCAAAAAGAGACTTTAACTTGTTTCAAAAAGCACTTTTGAGTAGATAATAATCAAAAGCGTTTTTTTATGAAGCATTTTAAATCATTGTTACTGCAACGATTAAAGTTGCAGCAAAAAAAAGCACAAAAACCGCAAAAACGGACGAAATTAACCTAAAAATTGAAAGACAAATTTTATATTTTCTATGTATTTTTTTTACATTTTTTTTTACATTTGTAGTAGTTTAGAATATTATTTTGATTGTATTTATTCTTTTATTTTCTCTTTTATTGAATTTATTTTGTATTTATTCGTTTATTTTCTCTTTTATTAAATTTATTTTGCATTTATTCTTTTATTTTCTCTTTTATTGAATTTATTTTAGAAGATAGTTTTCGATTCTTTCTCTATGCTTTGTTTTTTTAAATATTACAAAAATGTGTTAATTTTGCAGATTCGCAGCAAATTCGGGATCTTGTTGTTTGGCTAGAAGATCAAAAGATTAGGTTTCATAAACCAGAAGGTCGCACAGCTTTGCGGGCAATCGAATCTAAAAATTGGCCTCAAGCTTTTGATCAATATTGCAAAGAAGTAGGATGTCCAGAAATGAATTCAATTTTGGAAAAGGTCGAGTGGCTCATAGGACAGGCGATTCGCTATGAATATGAAGATAATCGTGAGTTTTATTTAATTTTCTGTTAATAAAAGCTGCGACGAAAAATAGATTCAGAAATAATCTTGTCATTTGTGTTATTTGAAGTTATTTAAACTAAAGCTTTTTGGAATAAAAACCATTTCAAATAGAAATTCATTTATAAAAAAAAACCATTTTTTTATACAAAGCACTTTAAAGAACAATTTTAAATTTTGAAGTAGAATGCATTTTTAAATAGAAAAGATATCGAATTTTAAAATACACGAGAATAAAATTATGAAAAAGAAATTGAAAAAGAAAGAAACGAATTGACAATTAAAAAATAAGCGTATCGGAATAAAAAGCAAAAAGAAAAGCCAATTAACGCTCTTTAAAAATTAATTTTTGCAATAAAGAAGCATCGTGTTATTTTAAATTTTAATTTTTTCAGAACAAACGTGTCAAGACACTATGAAAAAAAAATTAAACAAAAAGAACGAAGTCGCAGCTCCTACAGTAAAATCTACAAATCCGCTGGATAATCTAGATTGTAAGTATAATCCACAATATATATATATTTATTTTATATTTATTTTTACATTCATTGAGTAATTTATTAATGAATAAATAGAACCCATGAATGTAAATTTACTCATTTGTTGATTTCTGAAACAAAATTGCAAATTGTGATTCAAAATTCGTATAATTTAATTGTTAATTTAATTTAATTGTGAATTGTTAATTTAATTTAATTGTGAATTGTTAATTTAATTAAATTGCAGATTGTTAATTCAATTAAATTATTCTTTGCGTTTCAGTTGACAGTAAGGAATTTAAGGAAGGAGTCAACGCTCTGGCGAAGCTTCTGGATATCCAGGAACATCCGGATCATCTGATAACTCTAGAAGCCTGTAGTAAATTAGTTCGTAAAAAATTGAGTCCATCGGTTTTACAAAATCCAAATGCTTTTGTCACAAAAGGTAAACCTTTTCCAGTTCTGGACTATAAATTCGGTCCTGACCAAGGCGATCCTCTTTTAAACAAAGCCTCGAAAATTCTGCAACTCCTCTACATCCAAGATCTTCGAGATCTACAGACAAAAATCAACGAAGCCATTGTCAATGTTCAAACAATCACGGCCAATCCGAAAACTGATACGAAATTAGGAAAAGTCGGATTTTAGGATCTAGTTTTCTTTTTTAAAAAATTAATCTATTTACAAAAAAATACTCTTTATTTCTTCATTTTGCTCGAAAATTTCGCTGCAAGCGTATTTTATGATTTAGAATAAAATTCAATTTTAATAAGTGGCAATGTTAGAATGGGGAATAAAATTATAAGACTTGTAAATCTGTCAATATTTTCTATATGTTGATATTAACAATGTTTTTTTTTTACACAGATTGGTTTTTAGCCAATTTCATTGAAACTTACTGCTAATTTGGGTTCAAAAATTGCAATGATTATTTCAATGATATTGTTACCAAGATGCACCACGTGGAGGTAACCAATCATGCATCTCAAGCTTCTTTCTGAAACAGAAAATATTTAATAAAACATCTAAAACAAGGCTTCCCTATGAGGAAGCAAATTCAACATTCAACAAATTAGAAATTAATATCCAATAAAACATATATTACAAAGACAAATATTTAATGACATAAAATTTACCTGGAGATTTTCCGGAGTCTAAAAATAAAAACTAACATACAAGGCAGAAATTGATTTATAATAAGAAATACAATAAATAATACATTGATTTATAACAATAAAAATATTTCAAAACCAGATACAATTTAATAATTATTCAAGTTACCTGGAGAATTTACTTTTATACCTGAAACAGAAAAAAATGGAACCAACATGCAAAACATAAACTGTATGATAATAAATAAACAAATAAATAAATAAAACACAACTTGAATATTTTTCTGAAACAACATTAAAAATCCCGAAAATAAGAAAATTATATACAAGGTAGAATATACAAGGTAGAATATACAAAGTAGAATATACAAGGTAGAATACAAGGTAGAAATTGATTTATAAACATTAAAAATCAGATCTTTAACAATTATTCAATTTACCTGGAGAATGTCGTTTTATATCTGAAAAAGAGAAAAATTATGCAAAACACATCACCGATTTTTTTTATACAAAAAAATATTACAAATCTGAAAAATAACACTAAACAAGTTTGGAATAAATTTCAAATAAAAATATATTTAATTTACCTGGAGAGTTTTTCGGATCTGAAAAAGAGAAAAAAAGCATTGACAAATATTGAACGGAAATTTATACCACCATTTGCTTTCCTTGTATAAATCACAAAACACAGAAAAAATGAAAAAAAAAATATCTTCAATTTTATCACTGCACAATCACGAAAAACACATTTCACGCTGAAATTTTTTTTTTTACCCAAAAAGGTAGATTCGCGAGAAAAAACACGATTTCTAGGGGAAGAACCGAAGGGTTTTTTTCAATAGGGCAAAATTGAAAATGTTAAAAAATTGGGAGTAAAATTGAAAAAATATTAAATAATCAATATTTAATATTTCAAATTATATCTTGGGACGATTTAAAAAAAATCAAAAGTAATTTTTATTATAAAAATAAACTCTCATTATTGATGAAAGTGTAAAAATGTTAAAAGTTATGAAATACATAATTTTATAAATAAATAAATTGTAAAAACGACAATAAAATCAAATCTTATTTCTCAATTTTTAAAAATAACAATTCTATATTTATAAAATTATATTTAAAAAATTTATAATTATATATTAAATACAAAATACAATAATAAAAAATATTAACAATTTAATCAACAAACAAACAATAAAAAAATTCAAAGACCTGAAAAAATACTTGATTAATGTAAAATATAATAAAAATTTTAAACATTTCTCACCACTTTGATTTCACTGTAACAGACAAATTATAACAATACACATACATATTTAAATATTTTTGACGATTTACACCTCGTTTGAAAAAATTACTTCCGATTAATAATTTTTTAAAGCGTGTGTAAATCGTATGCAAAAAGTTGGTACAATGTAGTGACAATAAATTGTGACACATCGCGAAAAAAGGTACCTAAGAAGTAAACGAATTCAGGTTAAGTTTGGTGGTAGTTTCACCTCGATTAAAGCTTCCTGTTTAATTATCTGCAATCAAAGACAGTTTCTTGAATAGCTTTTTTGTAAACTTTCGAGAAGAACTGTTTCTTTCAACGAATAATTAAAAAAGAAAAAGAACCAAAAAAAAGAAAGCTTTAATCAAGTTACAACTACCACCAAACATAACCTAAATTCGTTTGCTTCTTAGGTACCTTTCTTTGCGACGCGTTCCAAAAAATATAATAAACAATAGTAACTTATCAATAAAAAGATTCATACAAAAGAATTTGCTTGCCCTGCCTACAGCTATATTTAAAAACTTTAACCCTTTCACTCCAAAAAATAACAAACTACCTATTCCTATATTTAAAAAACCCTACTTCCTCATTTTCACCAACACACACACTCCACGATTCTCTCACATACCACCCAGGAGCAAATTCCTACACTAGGGATTACGTCCCGGGACGTATATCCGACCCCTGAGCTCAAAAATCCTAAAACTCACTAAAAATGTATTATTTATAAAAAAAAAAAATTAAAATTAAACTGGAAATTGAATTTAAAATTAATTCATAAAATTAGATAAAGATAAATTGAATTACAAATTTTCTACTAATATTCATTTAAGTGCGATTCATTTCAGTGTAATTAATTTATAAACAAAATTTATTTTCTTTCTAAAATTTTAATTAATAAATTAATGAATAAAAAACTGATTCAAATTTTTTCAAAATTTTTAACGTAAAAAAACTGTATAAAAATTGCAAAAAAAAACATGCACATGGATAATGTTGCTGATACAAGCATTAATTTTTAAAACAAGCGGTATTTTAAAAATGAATGGTTTTTTATTAATTTCAAAAATAATTATTTAAGAAATTAATTTTTTATCAGCATTGTCACTGCATTGTAATTATTGTAATAATTAAAAAATGACTCATCAATCGCGGATTCCCCCGTCGGAGCGATGGCAGCATCGCCTCTTCTGGACCAGTCCCAGGAGATCCCTTCTCTTCTGCGAAGACCTGGGACTATGCTGGGGCACTTTTTCTGCATCCTCCTTCCTGTCCATCAGTCTGAAAAAACAAAAAAAAATAAAATTTTTATTCAAAAAAGAAAAAATAATTTATTTAAAAAATTTTTTTTTAAAAAATTATGTATTAAACAAATTTATTTTGAAAAAAATTTGTCAGGAAAATTATAACTGGAACAATAAACTTTTTATTATTACATGTATTTTATTTTTTACTAAATTAATTTGAATAAAATACACCACTTTGCATTAGAATTCGATTTTTGACATGCGAATCTTTGTTTATACTACAAAATGCTATTAAAATATGTACCACCATTCATTTAGATAAAAGATTTTTGGTATTAAAGAAATGTGACGCATCGCGAAGAAAGGTACCTTAGCATCAAACGAGATTAAGTTATATGTTTGGTGGTGGTTTTAACTTGATTAAAGCTTCGTCTTTAATTATCTGCCGACAGAAACAATGTTTTTGGATAGTATACAAAAAAGCTATTCAAGAAATGCTAAGGTACCTTTCTTCGCGACGCGTCACAAATATTTAAATTTATCTCGAGAAACTAGACGAATAATTATGAATTTGTTAAAATATTGCTCGGTAGCACTCAAATAAAGATCAATAGTTTTTCAAGACCATTTACTAGACCAATGAGTCAATAAAAAGTACATTAAAACAAAAAATTTTAAAAAATTCACATTCCGAAACAAAATTACAGAATATCGGAAATAGCAATTCTGTTTCAGAAAGTGAATTTTTTAATAATTTTTATTTAAATGTACTTTTTAGTGACTCATTTTGTGTAAAATAACATTTAGCAACTTCAGAATGAAGAAAATTACAATAAAATATGTTTCTAATTGAAAAGCAAAATTTTATACAAAAAAATAACCTCAATTATGAGTCTTGATTCTTTTTTAAATGTCCGTCATGAATTAATGTTTAACGGGAAGCTTTCCTAAACCTTGCGGTTAAAGTGAAAAATAAGTATCACTTCTTGAAGCTTACTAGGGGCCACACTTAAATTACGTAACGCTTTTTTTATAAATTTTAAACCTCCCCTCCCCATGTAATAAAATATTTAATACATTAGCGACATTTTTTGCTGAATGTAACAAATAGTCTTAACCCCCCCTCCCTCTCCATGAACCGTTACGTAATTTAAGTATGGCCCCCTAGATAAAGAGGGGAGGGGTCGAGGTGTTTGGAGGTTATTTTGCTCCATTGATATTTGTGACTAACTTGAAGAATCGGTATTTTGCACTTTAATCAAGATTGCATTTGAACCTTTAAGCAATGTTCTGCGGAAAGCTTAAGTAAATATTTAAATTAAATATTGAACAAAAATATTGTTAAAAAATGAATGACAATTTTTTGAAAACCGATTTATATTTAATTACAAATTGAGCAAGTGGGAGGTCAAAAAAAATTTATTGCGCAGCCGTAGGCACTATATTTTAGGACTGCGCATCATTGTAAATTTTTATGAACATACCCATCATTTAATGAACATTTAATTTAAACGTTTACTACAAAATTCCTTTGAACCTTGCCTAAAGCTTTAAATGCAAGCTTTAGAAAAGCTTCCAGTTAAAAGTTTCACTGAAGAAAATATTCTTAACTAAAATTTCCGAAAGCAGAATGTATCAAGCTCTAGAAAGTCGTATCTTGAATTTTCAGTTCTAAATTGTTGTATTTATGTAAAAACTTATTTTTCTTTTTTGTAAGTGATTATTAATTGTTTGTATTTGTTCACAGATAATTCAAACTTCAACGAATGTTATCCTTTGTTCAAATTTTGATTAGAAACACGAAGAAATATTTTTTTAATCGAAGAAACTGTTATATCAATTGAGGTTATGTCAACACCCACATAGCACTGAACCTTGACTAAAGCTTTAGGCAAGCTTGCGTAAAGATTTAAATGTCCGTTATAATTAAATGATTAGCTACAAGCTTGCCTACAGCTTGCAATTAAATCTTGCGAACCTTGCACTTAAAGCTTGCCTAAAGCTTTAAACAAGATTCAGTATTGTGTGGGCAGCTGAAAATCCAAGATACAACGTTCTAGAGATGTAAAATAAAATATTCTTGATACATTCTCTTGTCGGAAATTTTAATTAATTTATTTTTCTTCGATAGGGACGATTTATTGATAGCGAACATTTAAATGTTTATGCAAGTTTTCATAAAGCTTGCGAAAATCTTCCGAACATTCCACTTGAAGTTTTAGGAAAGGTTCAGTACTATGGCATATTTTTTATGTAAGGGGCCGTTCATAAACTACGCAGACCATTTTTTTTTAATTTTGGCTCCCCTCCCCCTATGTAGCACACTCTTCCATAAATTAGCGTCATTTTTCCTATTACCGTAGTCAATAGCTTGACTCCCCCCCCCTCCTCCCTGATGAGCTACATGGTTTATGAATAACCCCTAACTAAAAACTTGAAACGAAATGGAAAAAAAAATTAAATAATATTAAAAAAATAAATGTACATTTTTAATTTTGTGTTAAATAAATAAATATGATATAAGAATGAATGAACGATTATTATATGTGAACAATATACTTTTCTTTCTTTTTAAAACGAGAAATAACTATTTGTAAATATTTCGTTAACAAAGAGAAAAGAAATAGGCTTTCTTGTGCCGAGACAATGAGAATCAAAACAATAACACTTACCGGGGACTCCATTCGCCAATGCCCGACCTCCATCCTGGAGCAGCAAACAAAAGTTGATTTCCGAGAAGTTGAAGAAAACAAAACTTCACTCACAATCACACAACTTGAACTTTTATTTCACTGACCACATGTTGCACAAAAATTTACCGACACTTTTACACTGCACGCGTTTCAAAAGTACGTAAAACTCGAATTATTTATATTAACATCGAAAACAAAACAGCTTTGAACAACATTACAATTAACACTCCCGAAATCACGGTCGCGAAGACGATTTTAAAACCCGAACAAAAAGGATTTTTCGTACAAAAACACTCCCGAAAGCACTTTAAATCGATAAGAAAACTTCTAATTCGTGTTCTTCTATTTTATTGATCAATTCCTTCGATCCGCACGTGAGAAAGATAGCAAGAAGGATTCTTCTTCTTTGGGGTTATGTGTCCTGGATTTTTGTCGATTATGAAGTGGACAACTTGCCTGTTCCCTTCCTGACGCCACACATATAGTTCTGTAGCGTCCAGTGGCGTATCTCCTATCTAGCGGATCCAGGGGGGGCCATAGCTGCTTGGCCCCCCTCCCCCAGAAGTTTAGCTTCAGTTTTTAATTTTTTGTCTACTTAATCATTGCAATAACTCGAATGAAGAAGAATTAGCACATATGTGACATTCTAAAATACTATTCACTTTTAAAAATTACTTCGAAAATAGTGGTAAATTAAAAATGTTTCATATATACGTTTAGATTTTTTTGTAAAGAAGAACTTGTTTAAAATTGAAGCATTTTTGTCCAATTTTGAATTTTTTGGACAAATTATCGATTGCAGGTCTTTCAATTGTTTATCGAATCGCGCGATTATCGCAATCGACCTATCGATTATATCACAAATCGATTGCGCGCACTTTTTAAATTAACCTCTTGAATATCTTTTTAAAACGTAATTAAAAATTTCTTCTAAATATTTACTTGAATGAAATACAACAAATAGATTAGTATTACTATTTGCATTGTGTAAAAAGGTTAATTAAGTCTAATTTAAATTAAGAAATCAGAATTTAAGATAAATTAAGTTAGTAATTAAGTTGTTTAACTGTTTAACCAAAAATGTGGTTACCAAAAATATAAGACTAAACAAAAATATGGTAAGACTAACCAAAAAAAGTGACTATAGTCACCAAACATTTGGTAAAAGCTACCACGATAGTAAA
>WNHD01003918.1:0-11958 GCA_011057455.1 Ganaspis sp. Gsp50
TTTATTTAGATTAGCGGAACTGTTCGCCTCTGGTCGGGTAAATGCGAAGTTTAATTGGTTCAATCATGTAAAACATTTTTTAACAGAGTGTAATTTAAAAAACGAATTGAATTTAACTGATCCGTTGAGCATTGTTGCTGGTACCGACCTCATTCTGCACAGATACGGGGGGTTCTTGGTTTCTCGGGACCTCAACGCTGGAGAAAACTCTAGAAGTCTTCAAATCTGGCCTTTCCTCCTTTTAAAACCTGGAACCCAGGGATACCTGCTCGGTAGACTGAGGTTGGATATTAGAAGAATATTTGCCCAGGTGCGTCTTTTAAGTATACATTCCAACTATTTTCGTGTAAATGGGTCCATTTTTATTTTAAATTCAGAAGATTCGTGTCGTTTTTGTAATTCTCCCAATCAGGATCTTCATCACTTTTTGTCAGACTGCCCTCGTTTTGATCTCATTAGATTATCTTTTTTCCCGGATTTACTTGCTAGTGATTTCCACGAGTCGTTCTGGATAAGAATTCTTTCATCTCCTGCGACTACGACATGTAAAAAGTTCGCTTCAATGTTTACAGCGATAATTGAAGAATATAATTCTTAAATAATTTGTATTATACGAAATGTTGTAACTAATTGGTGTATATCACACTTGTATTTGATTCGTCAGGGCCGTATGCATTCTCCACTTCCGTTCTACTAATGTACTAATGTATTATAGTGACTTATATGTTTTCATTTCTTTTTATACCATTTTTGTAACATATTTTGTACGATTCTATGTAATGGACCGTAGGGTCTAATAATAAATAAATAATAAATGGAGTGGTCTTAAAATAATTTCCAAATTAATGCCCCCTACAAAGTCATGGATTCTTTTATGTGCGCAGTTGTATACTATATATGTATAAATCTTAAATAATTTTTACAGCAATCTCGGCAGCACGAAGACAACAACTTTAAAATCAGATTTACTACAGAAACCTTCGAAAATTAAAGCTGAGAGTAAGCCAACGGAACTTGAACAGTCGTTACTAAACTTAAGCAATGTAGTTCAATGTCATAAATAATCAAAAGGATTCAACTAGCAATAATACAAGTTCGGCAATTGCTAATTTTCTATCAGCACAAATGCAAAATTTAAGCGAAACTAAGAAGTTATCTTTACAAATTGAAATAATGTCGATGGTGTCGAACGCTATCTTGCAAGAATTCAAGGAGCAACAACAGTTTTGCTTCAAACCAAAAGTTACAATCCAGTGTTACAACTATTAATTGATTTTTATATTTTTCATTATTTTTAATAATTGTTTTTACGGAGGTAAAGAGAAAGAAGTTTATTTTATAACAATCCAAGATTGTTTTTACTCAACCTCGTTAAAGTCTAATGCATGCAAATTTCAGTTATGTCAGAGGTACAGAAATTTTGACACTAATCAACGTTATTTAATTATTAATACATAGTATTAATATTTAAGTTTGTAGATTTTCGTTCATCGTTGCGTTGATTTCGTTTACTAAAAGGAAAGTTGTCTACTTACTTGCAATTAAAATTGTTTGCGAAAGTCTTTTATATCTCATATTCTATTATATATTTTAATGACATTGTTGCTTTGATCAATAACTAAGTACAAAATAAGATATTAAGTATTTTAAGAATATTGTGATATTGAACGAAAGGACTGATTAATTATTATAAGCAAATAGAAAAATATTGTTGTCAGCCAAATTATTAGTATTGTAAGAATTCTGTCGTACATTTTTAAAAAGTTACTGTCGACCTCTTGCAAGTAGGGACTTCAGAAATGTACGTCAGAATTGATAAATAAAGTTATTTCTTTAATATTGTGTTCAAAGCAGGTGATGAATTTCATTCTAAACGTTAAAATATGTTTTTCTTTGCTAGTGTAAGAATTGTTAATCTAAATTGTTTTTGTTCTTTTCAGAGTTCATTCAGTTATATGTTCTTAGCGTCAAAATGCGTTTTAAATTAGTTTCGTAAGAAGAAGACTGTTGTAAAGATATTTCCATTCTGTGTTCAAAAATAGAAAAAAATTCTCGTGATCTAAAATAATGAATTTCTGTTTTGTATTTGTAAATCATAATAAAAGTACATGTATCGTTTTACAAAAGTTAACTTGCCATTCACTTTTGGATCAAACACCTTATGGAACTCCACCTGATATTTAGTTCTGTGTCGATTTTAAAACAGAAGCCCAAATGAAATTAGTATTTATAATATTATTATTATTATTATTAACGGTTTTAATAACAAGATTAATATATTACAGTAAATAAAGAGTTCACTTATGATTCAACTGAAAAACAAATTAAATGTTAAATAGTTTTTCTCTTTAGGTTCGACAAAAAAATTTAATGTTGGTTAACTTTCCTTGCAATTTCGATACAAATCTGAACTCTTATGTTACAATTTTGTTTAAACTATAATAAATTTTAGAGTTTGTAGACTCATTGATTATAATTTCGTATAATAATCTATATATTATCGTAATTCCAATTAATATACTATTTATTTTTATGAATTTGTAATTTTCAGATTTGATGTTTTACACAAATATCATTTATCAAAATTTGTATTTAATGTAATATTTATTGAAAAGAATTTTTAATTTTTGATATGATTTTTCATCATAATGCTTGTATAAACTAATCTTTATCCCACAATTTACTTTTGTTTAAATTATCTTAAGGCATAATCTATATTTAACCGACTTTTTATTCATCCCAACTTTTGTGTAACGGGAATTTTATTTGGCAAAATTTTTATTCAATACAACTTTGAAAAAACCAAATTCTTATATTACCGAATCTTTAGAAAACCAAATTTTTATGAGGCTGAATGTATAAATAATCAAATTTCTAACTAATAGAATTTTCAATCCTACAAAATTCCGTATGGCTAATTTCAAAACTTTTTTTGTATTAATATTGACCCACACCCAGCAGGTTTATGCCTGCTTTCAGTCTATTAAGAAGAAGTGTTTATACTAACATACATTTAAGAATGCATGATAATATATTATGTTATTTGATAATAAATGTTTTGCAATTTAAAGAATTTGGCATTTTTTATAAGCTATTCCTTTTTTTATACTTTTGTATTTTTTTTCCTTCCCTTGCTAACTATAATTTCCTAAAAATTTAAATATAATAAACCCATTGATTCTCTAAAATAGTGTTTGGTTTTCTAGATTTAAACGTGCCCTGACGCTGTCAAAAGCACGTTTTGACTTTTACTCACACACGTCGTGGCACAAACACAGTTTATAATGACAGGATTTTGGACTTTAAATTTCAATACTCAAAAACTCCTACATTCATGTACATTGATGGGTGATTATATTATAAATATAGTAATAAACATTTGGTAGAAAAAGGGATTTAAAAAATAAAGTAGGCTGCGTAACTAATTTAAAAACATGTATTACACTAATTTCAACAATTTTTATTTTCTGAGAAGAGTTTCAAAATACAGCATTATATAATAAACATGTGACATTAAAAATTTTTATTACTGTTTACAGGTAAATCTAATTATCCAAAATTTTAAACCTTTATTATATCTATATGATTAATTAATTCATATACATTTAAACATCCTTTTACAATAGTTATTTAACGCTGACATATAAAAGTAAATAAACAGTAGCGATAACGAAATTGAATAGGCACGTAATCGGAGTTTAAAAATATTCTGGATACATTTCTCGTAAGTATATTATAATTCTATACATTTGGGCGCATGAATTTTGTGGCTAAATAAACATTCGGTTAAATTAAATTTATACTTTACACAAATACCTTTCCATACAATCTCGTTAGTTAAATTGACATTCGTTTTTTTTAATTTACTTAACTACAATTTCGTTCACTTAACGATTCTTCAGATTAGACAATTATAACAAATAACAATTCCTTTAAAATACAATTCTATTGTTTAATTACTTATAGGTAAACAGTTATTTGAAGAAATGAAAGTTTGGCAAAATTTATTTTTTCATGAAAGATAAAAAAACCTGATAAAGGTTTAACATGTGAGAGTATAAAGATTTCTAAATACTTGTAGCTTATTTCTAATGTTGTATTTTTAGACAAACAGATTGTAGTAAAAATATCAAAACATCAAACACTACAATTCAAATCTTATTTTAATGTTTCGCATAAATTACAGTACATATTTAGAATCTAATAAGTAGCAAACGAACTATTCTCACGCGGCTGTACTTTGAAATTATTTTAAAACTAGACACACATTTACAGCGTATTGAAAGGAGATAAAAAATAAAATTTCTCGTTTATAAACAGTCTCTTTCCCTTTTTCTTAACTCTTACGGTATTTTTGACAATGCTGCAAAGTATTTCGTTTAAATATATAATTCAATATTACATACAAAGGACTAGCGAGATTTATCTTCAGTCTTTCTTAAGTATTTACAACTTTACATTTTTTTCTTTAGTCAACGGTCTCCACGCAACGACAAACAAAATTGAATAATGAAAATAAGAATAATTTTTGGTTATTTTAAAAATAATTTTTTTTTGTTAAACATAGGAGTCAACTTCAGCATTAATGAAACTCAACGATGATTAGCTACCACATTCTTAAAACCTTTTAACTAGACAGTCAATCATTTAACACTTTTTAAAAAACTTATTTAAAACGCATTTTGGTGCTGATAACACATAACTTAATCTACTCTGAACAGAACAAAAAAGAATTTTATTTAAAAATTCTTACACTAGTAATGAGAAACACATTGTAACATATCTATAGAATATAATAATCTTCATCCACTTTAAACACAATATTAAAGAACAATCTTATTTAACAATTCTTACAATACTAATAATATGGTTCACAAAAATATTTGTATATTCACTTATAAGAATTAATCAGTCCTTTCATTTAATATCACAATATTCTTAAAGTAATTAATATCTTATTTTTTACATAGTTCTTAATCAAAGCAAGAATTTCATTAAAATAAATAAATGAATATGATGCAAAAAAAAAATTTCTGGTAATTACCTTCCTATTTTCATATAAAATTTTAGATTCAACAATTTCGTAAAGATAACCAGATAAAATTTTCTCAAAAAATCCAAAATCTCTAATTTGTCCCTTTTTTCTCGAAATACAGGTTTGAAAATGTCAAAGTGTGATTCACTTGATTTTTTTCCGAACGTGTTAGTACTAATTCCTGTTTTTACAAAGGGTCTAGTTGACAGAAAAGTGGGGAAGAAATTATTCTTTGCCCGGATAAAACTTTGACAGAAAATTAAGTATCTCTAATTTTTCGCTTTTTTCTTGAATGTCAAAGTGTGATTCGCTTAATTATTTTCCCGACTTGTTAGTACTAATACTCGTTTTTAAAAAAGGTCTAGTTGACAGAAAAGTGTGCACGAAATGATTGTTTTACCCAGATAAAATGTTCTCAAAAATTCCAGAATCTCTAATTTTTCGCTTTTTCTCGAAATATAGGTTTGAAAATGTCACAGTGTGATTCGCTTAATTTTTTTCCATACTTGTTACTACTAAATCCCGTTTTTACAAAGGGTCTGGTTGTCAGAAATTCAAGATAGAAATGTTTTTTTGCCCTTATAAAATTTTGACAGAAAATGTTGATACATGTGATTTTTCGTTTCTATTGTTAAATTGTTTTTGAAAATGTAAAAGTGTGATTTGCGAGATTTCTTTTTGGTGTAGCAAGTACTAAATCTCCTTTTTAGAAAGATTCTAGTTGGTAAAATTTTGTCTGGGAAATGTTTTTATGACCGTATAGAATTTTAACAAAAAGTACTGAGATTTTCGAGAACGTAGAAAGCGAGAATCTTCATTAAGAAGCAAAAAGCATGATTTTCTTAGATTAAGAGAAAAAGTTGACCTTTCAAATAAGATGATATTCTCTATGTTACCTCATATTCAATTTTCACATACTTATATTTGTTATTTAATTTTATAATCTACAATTTACCTAAGATGACACGTCCATCTTCCATTTCTTGGTCGATGTGGAATCGCGAGCAATATTGGCGTTTCCTTGGTTGCAGACTGTTGTATGTCATTAAAAATTGTGGAGGCATGTAATTGACATTATAATATTATTATAATATTATCTACTCTCTCGGGATCTGCGGAAATTCTTGTATATAGTATTCTCCATCTTGAAGACATTATTCCAAAGGCATTCTCAACGATTATCCTTGCACGAGACAGTCGATAATTGACAATATTTAATTTTCTCCTCATCCAAAAAGAAACCATGATATGGTTTCATCATTTTCGTTGAGAATGGAAAGGCGTTGTCTCCTACCATATAAATGGGAGTTGAGATATTCGAGTTGGGAATCAAAAACTGTTCTTCAGAAAAATTGAAGGTTCCATTAAAAAGTCCATCAGATAATGAACAGTCTTCGAAAATTCCTCCATTGCTCGAACGTCTAATCTAACCAGTGTCAACCAGTGAAAATTTATATTCGTGATCGCAAACTGCCATTAGTCCCGTGCTAAAGGTTTTCTTGTAATTGAAAAACTTAGTGCCACTGTTCGCTGGTGCTCTGATGTTATATGTTATGTTATATATTATGTTTACTATCAACAGCACCCCCGCAATCGGATAAGTTCCAGACATCCCTAAATCCTTTGTTGACTGAAATCCGATCATTGTGAGTGGGAACTTTCAAAAATTGTGGAGCTAATACTTTAATAAGAGCAATGCATGTTTCCTGAATTGCAGATTTTAAAATAGACTCTCCGACTCGAAAAGAAGAAGCGATTGAAAATAGATCATTTCCAGTTGCCAAATATCTGGAAAAGTTGAAGGTTAATTAAAATACGATATCACCATAAATTAAACTGGTTAAAAAACAACATTTTCCCAGAAGACTAAGTAGGGCATGATGTATAATACAGATTGTTTTTAAATAATAATAGAAAATTCAATTTTTTCTCCAATGCACACTTATCGAAAAACAGTTTAATTTGTCTAAAAAGTACTCAGTTATCAGCGACAAGTTAATTTTTTTAAATTTTACAGTTGATACATGTTCAAAAGTAAAAGAGCAACTACCTTTAAGGTGTAAAATTAAGATGTAATGAACTTACCAAAAAAAAAAGGTTTTACATGTCTGCACAAAATTATGGACGGAACTAATGTAAATGCAAATAAAACATAAAATCAAAGGAAGAAATGTTAAGTTTTGATTAAATGCAAAGTTTAATTGTTTCAAGAAATCATCTAGTATATCCTGAGCTCTAGGTGTCGCGTCAAAACTAATTACAATTAAGCAGAGAAGATGACTGCGGAAATTATTCGACGTTTAGAACCAAAAATGAAATTTTTTCAGTTCAGAAACATTATTTCCAAAGCCCAGCCTTTGCGTTGCGGTATTATTCGACTGTAAATATGTTTTAGCAAATTATTCTTAATCAGAAAGAAATTCGTGCGCAATAACATTTGGATTAATTTTTTTGTCACATATCCTTATTAATTACAGACATTATAATTTAGAACAACTCACTAACAAGAGACTATTATTTCTATAAGATTTTTCTATATTTTTTGCAACTAATACCAAATTAAAATTTAACAGATAAGATATTTAAATTTAAAAAATTTAAAATTTCACATTTCTCTTAAATTTCACAAAATCTCCTGTGTTTAAATTAATGAGATTAAGACAGAATAAGCTTTAGATAAATTCAAAAGGTATTTTAAATCTTTTCAATTGCAATTTACTTGAGCGTCATAGCTAGTCGATGCCCTGGAGTTAAAGGCTTCCTTTTACCTCTCTTTAGAAGTAATGGTGTAATATTTTTGAACAGATAATTATAGCAGTGCAAATTCATACCCGTATACTTGAAGAAATATACGTCATCTTGTTTCATCTCTTGAAATAGAGTTGCGTACTCTCCATATTGTGATCAGGCTTGATTGATTGGCCGAACAGCCCATCTCCTAGACTTATTCTGTTTTTCAGATAGAAATAAGACACTAGCGATTTGAACGACAACTAAAATCGCTGTACATATATCTACATTTAAACAATCATTTCCAGACATCTTAAAAATTAAAAATGTCAAACTGAAATACAAACATGTCAAATTTAAGGTTCAGAATGTTGCGGAATTGAATTGCATACTTTACAATTCTTTTTACAACTTTTTCTAATATTTAGGAGCAATACTTTCTCCTAAATTTCTCTTTCTCTTTCTCCAATACTTTCTCATCAGTAATAAAAAAGTATTGGATTTTTGACTTTTTCTAATTTTTACATTTTTTATAAAACTATTTGACCAACTAGTTCCATACTCACGAGGGTTGAAAATCAATATTTTTATTTCAGAAATTTAGGATTAATTATTATTTGAAAAGTTATTTTAAATAACTTAAAGTTGAATTTAAATATTAAAAATTCATGAAAAATGACAAATTTAATCTTATTATATCTTTCTTCTAAAAGCTTTTTCAAGATTTAAACTTCACACAAAGCTTTACACTTTTAAGTTTACAAAAAATTTATATTTTACAAAAGTTTTACGAAAGTGTTTTATATATATACATTTGAAATTTCAATTTATTAGAAACGAGGTTAGTTTAAACAATTTCAGTTTTACGATGAAGTTTGTAAGTTTAGCAATAATCGACTTAAGTAGACCTTTTAAAAAATTCTTCCTAAATTTCAGGAGTAATGGAAAAACAATTAATTATGGACAATTAAATATGGACATTAACCGCTATTTTTAGTGAATTCACATTCTATTTTTAACAAATTACAAGAAGTTTATCAAACATCTATCAAACTTAAAATTTGCTAGCATAAATACAAATACTCTAGAATTTGTCGAATATTCAATATTTTTTAGAATTTATAGAGGAATACAAAAATTTTTTCGAATTAATAAAACTTAATTCTAATTGTCTAGAATTTGCAAAGGCTTCACATTTTCAAAACTTTTTAAAATGCCCGTGATTTTTCATAATATTTTATATTATTTTGAAAATTTTTAAGTAATAATTGTTTTGTATATTTTACAATCTGAGAAAGAGATTTAAGACAAAATAACGTTAACCAAATTGTGGAACTATATAAATATCGCATTTCTAAACTATTCAATGTTTTCCTTTAATAAATAATTCTTATATTATTAACTGAAAAAACTATGTAAACAAAATTTAAAATCCTAATTCTTCTTAAGAATTTTGCATTTTTATTTCTATCAGTGCGTTAATAGTCTTATACTAAATTAATTTAAAAATTAGTAAATAAACAATGTTTCTTGCGCGTTTTCGCCATAGTAATAACTTAAAAGTAAAGCTATCTTTCAAAAAATTTACTTTTGTTTAATTTACTTTTTTTAATTTAATTTCTGAATATCTATTACAAAATTCTTATAAGCAAGATTTCTAACCAACAATTCTTAAATAGGTAGAATTTAAAATATGCTTACTAAAATTATTAAAAATACTTAAAAATACTCACTTTCAGTTTCCATTTGCCAAGCACTTTTTTTTAGTAAAGTTATTATAATTAAAACTCTTTTTTCTAAAATAACTGTGTTCTTTTGCCAAGGTACGATTAAATGTCAGGATGCTTTAAATTTAGGTTATGGACGCAACGTTTCCCGTTCCCGCAGTTGGAATTTCTAACGCACAATGGCTCCGAAGACGGGAGTCCATTTCCGTTCCCGTATTCGTAGAATGCCTTCATTCTGCTTAGGCCTTTATAATAAACAAAAAATGCTTTGAAATGTATAATCTCCCTTTATTGAACATAAATAACGAGGATCTGTAGGAATGAGATAAAATTTTAATATCCACTGGAATAAAATAGGGAAATTTATAGTTGTGGGTACACGTGTACCCAGGTATGAACACAAGGGTTAAACAATCTTTAAAATATTATACTTTATTGTGCTTACCAAAAAACTAAGCAGGGATGTTCTACAAAAGAAGCGTTTTATAAAAGATGCTATACATAAGAACATTAAATTTTATTTATATTAAGGATGAAAAATTTGCTGAGTATCATGTCCGTTAGGCGCAGAATATTGCTACCTTATTTTAAAATCATAATCATACTCTTTGTACGCTCGTGATTGTATGTCTGAGTTTCTGACATTTAAAGCCGCTATTCCTGAACAACCGTTCGTTCTACTACAACCATACCAATCTGTGTATCGGTTACGATACACAGAAATATACGCACTAGTATATATGCTTCTATTCCTTCGCTGCAAGACTCCTCTATGCTTCTTCTGACCACTGCATGCCTCTTTCTCCTTGCAAACCATTCTCGAATTTACAAACTACCGCCAGCATGGTTGCTTTTACAACAAATTCACGTACATTTTGATGGCAGCAGACGTTATGACAAAGGGCAGTCAATTCTCTAAAAGCGATTTAGCTCCATGTTTTGGTGGCATAAAGATGGCTAGGGACCACGCTCGTCTGTGTATCGGACTTAACCTAGATAGTCCACTACAAGATAGTGACTAAAGTTAAACGGATGTCAAAAGTAAATAGAATACTTCACTCCGATGAAGTTCAGTGGAATCAGACCACCATGGGGCAAATGACCAAAAAGCTGGCAAAAATTCACATTTGTCGTTATTATTTAAATTGGTTTTTATATTCTAAATTGATTATGCCTAAAATAAAGTATTACACACCGTAATTTATATTGTCGAAAAGTTTACTTTTGTTTTAATGATAACTGTCAAAGTTACGAAACCTTTCGCTGCCTCTAAGTCTTCATACACTAGTTTGAAAAAGTAGAGTTTGCGAATCAATTTTTACAGATTAAAAACAAAATTTTAAGAAAAATATCGATGGGAAACATCGATGAGTCATGAATACTCTCAACTCCGAGCTTGCCTTGGAATTCCAGAACGCTCAATTAAAACCTCAGAATCTGAGAGATCAGATATCCCGTTGTTGGGTAAAGGTTATGAAGCTCTCCTTTAACAAGAAGATCGCTCGGAGAACAGAATACCAGTTCCAGCAGAACCATCGTTATCAACAGTCGAACACATAAGATTTGGGGCAAGGGAAACCAAAATCCATCTTAAGGTTTCCACTAAAATGGACAAAATTGCGGAGTCGAACAGGGACCTTTCATTACTTCCGGGAGATGTAGACCTCTGGACATTGAACTGTGCAGTTTCTGATAAGACTGTTTTTTTGCTTCTTGAGAACAACAGAAAATCTGTTTTAGACCGCGTTGTGGGAATACGCCAGCGTATTAAACAAGTGCAGTTCAAAATTGGGGTGGCTAGACGGAAGGCTTCTAAATTGCAGAGTCTGATTGCGTATCTGAAATCTAATAGAAAATTTATACCAAAAGTATTGGCATTAGCTCAATCATCACACTCTGAAGAAGTATAAACTGCAAACCGTCAAGCAGCATTGGATTGAAAAGGTAAGTTCTTTTTTTTAAGAGAACGTTTGGAACAGCGGGTTAAGTGGATTGAGAAAAATAGTATTTTTGCTACCTATCCGTCCCGTTTGTTTGCTTAATCTTCACCAATCGTTAAAAAGCCACCTGGTCGTGAAGCGGTTTAAAACTTTTGGAAGGACATTTATGGAACACCCTGTTTGCTGAACGATGAAGACGCATCTCTGCCACTCTTCGGGAGCTTCTGTCGTAGGCAGGGGTTTGAACATTCTATGGAGGACTGCCCACCAATCACTGAGGAGGAAGTGAGAAATGTAATTGCTAAGACTAAGAACTTTTCAGCACCCGGGCCAGACAAGTATAATAATCTATGGTAGAAGAAGTTTACTTCCTCCCACCGACATTTGGCCCGTATATTTTCTACCTTTCTTAGCGAAGAACATCCCATACCTCAGTGGTTGGTGGAAGGGCGAACGGTACTCTTACAAAAATCAGAAGATTTGTCTAATCCAAAAAATTTCAGACCGATAGCTTGTCTTAACACTT
>WNHD01003919.1:0-13681 GCA_011057455.1 Ganaspis sp. Gsp50
GCCATATAAATTTTGCTTGGCAATCATTCATTTCATAAATTTTTTCCACATTTGAAATCATTTTTACTTGGCGTAACTTTTTGCATCGAAGATGTTTTTTGTGGGATCATTTATTATTCATTGATTTTTAAACAATATTTTTGTTAAACATTTAATTTAAATGTTTACTAAAGCTTTAAATGCAAGCTTGTCTAAAGCTTAAAATGCAAGCTTTAGGCAAGCTTGCCGTTAAACATTTATTTATAGCAGACATTTATAGCTTTACGCAAGCTTGCCTAAAGCTTGCAATGCAAGCTTGCGAACCTTGCACTTTAAGCTTGCCGCAAGCTTTAGGCAAGGTTCAGTGCTATGTGGGTTATTTTAGTCAAACATGCAACCACCTGTTGCATTTTTTTACAGGTTAGAAATATTTTGTATTTTTAAATAATTAATAAACTTTTTAAAGAAAAATTGTTTCATCTTTCCACTTTTAAAATTGAAAAAAGTTTACATAGGCAGAGGTTCAATATTGTGATCCAAAAAAAGTATATTATATTCTCTTATTGAAAAGTTAAAGGTTCCAGCGATATGCCTATAAGCACTTTTTGAAAATTCACTATGAAATTGTAAAAAATCATTCTAATAAGCAGTACAAGGATTTTTTATTAAATGAAGTTATAAACAGTACCCGGTATTTAATTTGTTGCTGCTAACTATTTTTCGTGTAATTTAATAATTACGTAGTATAGCATTTGAAAACTTAACCTATAAAAACCGTGAATTGCATAAAAATCTTTATTTCAATTACAAAATATGAATTAAAATCGCAAACACTTTAGTAAATTTGAAAACTCTCATTGCAATAAAATAAAAAAAAATCTTTTTTAATTATTACAGTACTAAGAATATTATAACCGGAAGAATCGACTACACTGTTATAAGAATAATCTTGTAATTGGCCTATATGTTTTATATCACAAGATCTGAGACTCTATAATAGGTATCGATTTTAGGCATAAGAAATATGGATTTCACGTCAAGTGTCCAGTTTGGGGCCATTCATAAACTACGTAGCCTATTTTATGGGAAATTATGATCCCCCCCCTCCCCCATGTAGCACACTGTTCCATACATTAGCGCCATTTTTTCCTCTTACCATAACAGATAGCTTCACCGCCCCCCCCCCCTAACGTGCTACGTGGTTTATGAATGACCCCTTAAGAAAAAATTTATTCAATCCACTCCAAATTTTTGTTATGAGTTGTCTTATATATATATCAGTTGTTTGTCATATAAATATTTTTAAGTTTTGTTAAAAATTGGAAGAGTAGGTCAGAGGAGGGGGTCAGAGTTTTGAAATTTTAAACGATTAATTAATTTATTATGTTTAAAGAAAAGAAAGAAAAAATGTCTCAGGAGATGGTTCTTATAGGCTGTTTCATTAGCTTTCAATTGGCGTAGTCCATTCTCAGAGACAATATTTTTTGAACCTTTTTGAAAATTAAAACTAAAATTCTTTTTTTCTCATATTTAATCACATTTTTCTCTATATTTATTTTTAAAAGAAATGTGAGATTTCTAACTAAAAAAAATCCCTACATTAAAAAACGATTCGATTTACCTACATACAGTATATATTGTGACAGATAAATTATATTAGCGACCCGGTCTCTAGTATTTTATTTGAAAATTTTCATTTAAAGTTAACTTAAAAAGAGACTGAGGGGCTAAATTAAATAGATTTGGTCCTGGGGTGCACCTGACGTTGCACCTGCGCTTCGTGAGTAAGATCCACGATGTGCCGGTCGAACATGCCGGTAGGCATTCCTGGATTGGACTCTTAAAGTGCTACTAGCACAAAATTATTGTCGACGATTAAGACTGTGGCCATTCAGCGAGTCTTTGAATGTTTAGAGACGAATTGTTGACTAAAACTGTAAGTAGATTTTCTTAACACAGTAAAGAATAAATTACGCCATTTGTCGCTAAATTTTGTGTTATTAATTTTGTTTATTAGAGGTTGACCAATTTTACCCCCTTGAGATTCTCATGCCAACTTAAATTTAAATTATTTAAGTGTTGACCTTCTGTTGACAGGCGCCCGCGAGCTAGTTGGTAAATTATTATTATTTATTGTCATTTGAACCCCGACAGTCTTTGAACCGGACCGCGTCGGGTGTAAAATCTTTTAATTTGTTTTGTATTCTATTCTTGTTAAATTAATGCGTATCTTGCTACCATTAGTCGACGTATATTTTATATTAGTTTGAGAAGGTCTATTGTGACATTTGATTTGCAAAAAGGAGGTGGTTGGTATAATTTCGAGAATCAAATGGTAATTAAGTCGAATGGTTAAGATGATCTTGCTTTGACCATAAGACAATAACGAAATTTTTTTTTCTTTTGTCTGAAATTGGATTTCTGCGAGTGTCAGGACCTTGTTCTTGTCACTCAAGCTGATTATTTCGGCAAGTGAAAATTATTGAGATAATTGTTTAGATCTTGTTCAGACCACGAGACAAAGCTTGTTTTATAATATATATTTTTCTTTTCTCTTTTTTGAAATGGGAATTCCGTGAGCGGCAGGATCTTATTCTTGTTGCTCAGAACGGATTATTTTAATAAATTGAAAATAATTGAATTGAAAATAATTAAGTTGGAAGTTATTGAATGAAAAATTAATTTTTAAAAAATTTTTAAAGTTTGACATTGTGAAAATTATTAAAATTAAATTGATCGAATATTATTTAAAAATTTTAATTAAATATTGAGCATAGTTTAGAATCGTTAATTTTATATATTGACAATTTTACTGTTATTAAGTTGTTGACAAAATTTGATGCCTATTGTGAGACTTTAGTAAATTCCTCATTAACCTCTAGGAAGACATTGTATTTCCTTCAATTAGTCGCCAACAACAGAAACCTGATTTGTTTTAAAATTCAATATCAATGACGAAGAGATAATTGATTTGAAATATTAAAGTAATTACTTCTAAATATTATTTAGAAACAATAAAACAATTTTTTTTAAAAAAATGGTCTTTTTGTCATTAAAACAAGTCAGAAGCAATCGACTATTGTTATTGTCAATTTTACGATTGCAAAAAAAAAAACAAAAAAAATAATACTTTGGATGGTAGACTTTCTATTTAATTAAATATTTTATAACTATTTATTGTCCTTTCAGGTATTATTTTGTTAATTATATTGATTGTTTTCTTGTATTTATTGTATTTAACCACTTTTGCTGTGTATTAAAGTAAAACAGCATAGGGTTGTTTTGTTTAAAAAAAAGGCGACATTTTTTTTTATTAATATCGAGATTCGGACGGGTAAGGCGTTTGCTTTCGCGCATCACGAACGAGTTCATCAATCAAAACAAAGAATAAAGATTCATTTTGATCGATTGTTAAATTTTTGTTTCGGGATTTATATAAAAGTCGATAATGTTTCATTCACCTCAAGGAAATAAAAATACTACTCATCCTGGGATGTCGGGGAATGGATCAACTGAAAACCCGGCACCAAACGCGCCAGCTAACGAGGGAGATTTTTGGGTTTTTCTCCTTTAGAAGATGGAGCAATTCCACCAGCAGGTCGATTAACAAAAAGTGATAGAGTATCCTTCGATGGTTTAGGTTTGAGATCTGGTCTTGGAAGGGGATTCGGAACTCCTTCACCTACATTATTTCACAATAGTCTTGCTACCGTTACTCAGGAAGTCGTAACTTTTAGTAGTGGAATGAAAGTCCTTGATAAAAAAGTGGATAAAAATATATATGACTTAAATAAAAAAGTCGAGGCGAGTGTAGCCGTAATAACCGGTAAAATTTGAACAACTGGACTTGTCCGGGAAGGAACAGTCCGAAGCAGGAGGGGTACACGAAGAATCGCGTAGAAATACAGAAAGAAATAAAGAAACCTCTCAAAATCAATTCGGGCCTGTTGACCAAAATTACGAGAGTGGTCATGCTTTTGTTCGGTTTGCCCGTCAAGATGACACTACCGATCGACGAGTTAGTTGCCTTAAATCAAATCCAGACTGATTCGATCGGATCCCGCGGGGGGTTGCGTGAACAAACAAATAACTCAGTCAGGTTCTCGGGGGAACGAGCAGACTCAACCGCAGAGCGTTGGTCAACAATCTTCCATTCAAATTCCGATGGTATTTCGTATAACTATAATGAAGCAATTGCCGGATGGTAGAATCGTCGACGAAGAATTATTAATTGCCGAGGACTATTATCAATGACTGGTTGTTAATGATCAGGATCCGTATCAACTAAGGATTTCTAATTTTGCTACCGGACGTGCTCCTGAAGCACAGAACACGTTTAATAATCAGCGTTCGCGAATTACCAGAAATGTTGACCCGATATTAGGTCGTAATGTTACTGACCGAAACGCACGAGATCATCGCGATATCAATTATGACCAGAGAGAAAGATTTGATTCAAGTCGAAGAGTAGGTTCATTGTTTTCATGGCAGGACGATGATTTTAGTGAGGACGAACGAATCCCAAATATGGATCGACGTGGCAACAGAAGCGTAAGCTTACCGCCAATGAGTGCTTATGAGGAAAGTGTCGACCCAATGAAGATTGGTAGGATCATAGCGTCTTGGAAAATTTCTTTTCCAAAAACTGAAAGAGATCCTGAACAGTATTTATTGATTTTGGACGACAACTTGAGCACTAGTGGCATTAATAGAGATCATTTTGTGCCATGCCTTTCAAAGGTTTTCGAAGGTTCCTACAAGGCTTGGTATTTGCTTAATAAGGGGACTTGGCAAACTTGGAAAGATTTCGCACGCGCTTTCCGTTATCAGTGGGGAGTGAAGAAAGATGACGCGGATCTACTCCTTGAAATACGAGACTTAAATTTAAAAAGGGCGAAACGCTTGCGGAGTTTGCAGCGTATGCAGTATCCGTCAGAGTTTCGAGAACAGTTAAAGCAAATACTAACGAAATTCGATCCTCAAATCACATTGGAAATAATGAACAAGTCCTTAAATAATTATATTGATTTTCTCCACTATGTGAGCGAGCGAAATTATTTGTACAAACGTATAGTCGACTCACAATCAAATAGATCAAGATTTTCGAAATCTAATTTGAACATCGCAGAAAATTGTAATTTATCTGAGAGTGATCCACTTATTAACAAATCTTAATAATTAACTTTATAGGGTAAACCAGACAGTAGTAGGCCACCTTACTGTAGTATTATATAATTATATATATAATTTCTCAACTATGATTACTAACGAAAAGTTTTTGGTTAGTAATCATAGTTGAGAAATTTAAAAAAAGAAGTAATTTTTCTTTACATTTAGGTTAAATAGATCTCAATAAAGATATATAAACTTAAATAATAGCAAAATATTGATTTCCTAAAGGACTTTTAAAGTCTTGAAAAGTGGCCGTCTACTGTCAGTCTTCATATTTTTTTTAAAAAACAATTTTTGAACAGGTAAAACAAAATTTTTAGCAAATGTTTCTCGTGTTTCCTTTAAAGATAATCTCCAAGATCAACAATGTATTGAACAATTAAAAAAAAATAGTCATTGCATTTTTTATAGTAACTTTACCGAATTGATTATTTGTAAGTGTCCGACTACTGTCTAGTCTGTTTTGAGAAGTTTTTTAAACTACTCCATGCGAAATATGTTTTTGATATTTGTATTTTTCGAACTAAATTTTTGAATATAATTTAATATAAATTGAACTTGCTATAATAAAATATACTTTTTTTATAAATTAAAAAATAAACAATTTTAAAGTTAAACTTTTGGGATATTAAAAATTTATTAATTATCAAATCAGTGGCACATAAATAAAATATTTTTTTAAACTTATAAACGCTTATAAAATTTAAACTCTTATTAATAATTATTAATATAATTATATTATTATAATATATATTATAATAATATTATAATAATTATAATATAATTATTTATTAAATAATTAATATTAATATGTTATTGCTCTTCATTCTTGTTTAACACCTTTAATTAGAGAGAAAGAAATAAAAATGTCGGTAGACGTTTCTATCAAATTGCTATTCGGCTATTTGATGATTCGGTCATTTGAAAGGTCTGCCATTTAGAAATTCTGTCACATGGTAATTCGGTCACATAGACATTCTGCCGTATGAAAATTCTGTTTCCTAAAAAGTCGCTCACATATAATTTCGAATAAATTAAAAGTCGGTTTTATTAAAATTCTGTTGAATAACAATTCTGCCAAATAAAGATTCTCTTATATAAATTTCAATAATTTCAATTTTTCTGTCTTGAAATAAGTAAATAATCGGCGATTCCTAGGTTGGATCAATTGAACCTTTCATTGGTCATTTTTTGTGGTCATATGTTACCGAATGCTACTTCTTTATGGTTAACCTAGCGTTACTTTGTTTTTAAATTCTTAAATACTTTAAAATATGCAATTTAAAGTTTTTAAAAATTCTTTTATTCCGAAGGTTTTCATGGGCCCATTAATAAATAAATAAAATCTTTTTTCTATACCTCTATTAATATTTCTGATGGGAATCAAATACTTCATAATATTGCCAAAATAAGAACCACCCTAATGCTCACATAGGAAAATAACAATTTATCTAAATTTGTTACTCAGATAATAAATCTACCCAAAACTAAAATTTTGTTTTGCAATTGTGTTAAAACTCTTCGACTCATAACCTGGTTTCCAAAAAAGAAACTACTTTTCTAAATCGATTCCTAAAATGTACTTGGCTTCTAAATAAATTTAAAATTATGACTTGCAAAATATTTCTTAATTGAATCTTTTTATATTTACTAAAGAGTATACTAAAGTTTATTTGTATTTAAAATATCTATATAACATTTCATATAATTGCGATCTAGATTTGAGTTAAAATTAAATGTTTTTTAATAATCTTTTGCAGTTGGTACAATAAAGCTGATAGTTAGTGACCAGCATGGATTCACTTTTTACTCAGAGCGCATCTGAGGATATAGAAGATATTCCACAGACCGAAGAGCCTGTTTGGATCCTAGGAAAAAAATACAATGCAATGAAAGGTGATAAAATTATATTAATAAAGCTGTAATATCCATGAAAAGATGATTTACTTAAATCGCTTACTTGGAATATAATTAACATGTTTAGAATTGGAAGCAATTCGAAGAAATATTCAATCCATGTTATGGTTCACATATCGTAAAAATTTTGTACCCATTGGAGGTTTCGGATCGACATTTACTTCAGATAAAGGCTGGGGATGTATGTTACGATGCGGTCAAATGGTTCTTGGGCAAGCTTTAATTTCATTACACTTAGGTATAAAACTCTCTTTTTTAAATATATTATTTACCACTGTCTTTGAAGAAAAGAACCTACGCAGCCAAAACGCAATTTTATGTTATAAAGATACGTTTTATTGTGTATCTTGATGTTTAAATTCTATTCTATAAAAACGACTCAATAAAAATAATTGCTTTTATATAATTATTATAAAAGGCTTTTGATTAAACCAAAACGTTCATATAAGAAAAGGATCATTTGCTGCTTAAGCTCTTTCTATCGAAACATGTCATTTGTAATTTTGTAAGTTAATTGTAGATATAACTTTTTGATTCTAAAATCCACAAATAAATAGTTGATTATATTAACTTGACGAATAAAATTTGTTTAAACGATTAACACCCTCGAAAGAATTTAGAATTATTTAGAATTTAGAAAGAACATTAAAATAATTTTAGGTAGAAATTGGGAATGGACTCCGGAGACAAAGGATAGTACGTATTTAAAAATTCTAAGTCGTTTTGAAGATAGGAGAGCCGCACCTTTCTCAATCCATCAGATCGCTCTAATGGGAGCCTCGGAAGGAAAAGAAGTCGGTCAGTGGTTCGGACCTAACACCATAGCACAAGTATTAAAGTAAGTTGCAATTTGCTTTTCCTAACGTACAATTTATTCAATCAATATTTCTTATCAAATTATCAAAATTGGTTTACATCAAATCGGTTTACTTTCACCTGATTTCTCCTGAAAATTTAAATTACAAAACACTTTATAATTTAGCGCTTTGGATTTCATTCTTTTCAATAAAGATGTCGCAAAGGAAGTCAGCAATTTTTCATTATATTCTACTCTTTATTTAATAGTTCACAAAACTAAAATTTCATTCACAGCAATCGGTAAATGTTGAAAATTTAATTTTAATTTGATATAAGAATTATAGTTTCTTATAAAATCTATTTGGACATTTCATTATGCGTTATAGACATTAGAAAACGTACAAAGTTCATGCCTTGAATCAGTATATGGAACATAATTTTGTTTACTCTGATGGTACAAAATTAGGGCTTCTCTTATGCTCGAGATTCCTGCATTTTTGATTATTTGAAGGTCAATGCTTGCATCAATGCAAGTTTAAAGCTTTTTAAACTATTACAAATTTCGCACTTATAAGAGACACTTTAACTTGGTGTGAATTTTAAAAGTTGACATTTCATTCTCATTGCACCGACATTTGATTCTTACAATCACATACACTGATCTATAACAGTTTCGTTTGCGTTGAGTTATTTTCTTTCTAGGTCAAATTAATTTTCTAACGATCCTGGCTCTTCTTTGTAAAGTTGTCTTTTAAACTCGTCTTCTATAAAAGATCTTGCAAATTAATAGGCACTCATATCATTTTCCTTTTCTGAACATTTATATTGTCCATTATTCAACTTGAAGAAACTATCAAAAGCACAGGTATTGACAATGATATTCAAGATACAATGATACTTCATTGAAGTTTGTAACTATGTAAAAGAAAGAGAACGATTTTATACTTTTTAATAATATTTTATTTTATTTAAATAAATGACTGAGGGTCCTTTAGATAATTATAGAGCACTCGTTACATGTTAAATCGTTGTGCTATCGAAGCTATGTGTTGCTTTTAAACTTATTTATAAAATGCGATGAATTTACATATGCATTTCCAATGATACAATCCTCGTCGTGGCATTCGCGCAGTATAAAATTTCGTTGATTCGAAATGTGTGGTAACACCACTTATTTCTATAATGGTAACACGATTAATTTAGTGGTAACACCACTTTTCTATTTGTAATGGTAACACTATTGATTCAGTGGTAATACCACTGAATCGAGTAACACTCGTAGCTTCCTGGAGCTCGGTAACACCTGAGCTCTTTTAGGTCTGAGCGGTAACACCGCTTGCGACTGAATGCCAGATTCACGCGCTGACATTGGGTATATGCAGGCGTGGCGCTTGCGCACTTCGCGTCCGCGCTGATTGGACAGTATTGAAGTGCCGGGGTAATCTTTCGAACGATACCCCTTCCGTAACTCTCTGGATTCCCGGCCCGCTAAACGTCTCACTACGAGTACTATTTTACAAGTTTCCACACCTAGAACTGTCTGACAAAACTGGTAACCAAGTATATATTTTCGAAACGTGGTGTGAATTGTGAACATACATCAATGTAGCGAAGTTTACAAGTTGAGATTCAGTACCATATATTTTTCTATTTTTATTTCTTTATTTAATTCTTCAATATTTTATTTTCGAAATTTCAACTTTTAGAAATGATGGTTATTATTTCCTGTTGTCAGAGTTTACTTAGAATTTATCTTTTGAATTTTCTTTATATTTGCTCTATCATGATTCTAATCATTGCTCTATCATGAACTAACGAAGAGAAAACTTTTGTAGAAAGAGACTTTAATCTTAAAAGTATGCAAAGAAGCTTTAATTTAGGAATTGGACAATACCACCTTATATTCCAGAAGATAAATCTTCTTATTAGGAACATACACTATAAGTCCTAAACGTGAAAATAATCGGAGGTGCTTTCGCACCGATCGGGACGAAAAGAATATAAACAAGAGGACTTCTTTTCAGCTATTTAGACATGCGCTCGCAGTCTCCTTACACAGCGCCCACAAATAAAGTAAACAGAGCCGGGTAATTGTCACTTCCAAAGGTATCTGGCACAGTCTCAGTGGAAATGAAGAATGAGATCGAAGATGAAGCAATAACCAGATCCAAAACGTTATGAACCCTACAGTTGCCTGAGGCAGTATGATCTGCAGTTTTTCGAAAAAGAGTGGGTTCTCCATCATGAAGAACAATGAGATTAATAGCCTCCAGCAGAGCCGGTTAAAACTACTTGTCCGACTCAAATAAATGATGTTCAGTCAACGCAATACTGGTCGCAAGGCCGTTACTACCGTGTTCTCAGGCAGTTTCTATTTGGCGGGAAATAGAAACGACTTGTCACAAAGCTGATTTTACCGGAGAGTCAGGCCAATACAACCGGAGTCTCCTGGTTGGAGCTGCTTTAGTGAACAAAATTAACCTCAAAATCTATAGAAAAGCCGTTTTAACTTTATTTTCTCTCCGTGAAGTTCAGGAATTCAGTTGATGTGTTTTCCTGATCAACAACATCGTGTCACCTTCCAGTCTACCCGCAGCTCGATCAGCTCTGTATCTATTACACTGTGACAGTTCCCATTTTGGAATTTTCGCTGAAAGCCATGTGTTAGTCACGCTGAGTATATCTAAGTCCAGGTGGTAACTGATAGATTCAACATGGATGCGCTTTTCCAAAACACTATGTAACCGTTCTTGTTACACAATCTTATTTAAAACTCTTTAAAGATTTAGTGTCAACACTATAATGCAAACTTAGCTAAATTTAAATCAACCCCAAAATCGAATCATACGATAAAAAAAAATTATTTCCCTGTAAACAAAAGAAAGGATTCGACACGTGGAGCAAATTAGATGAAAATTGTCAGTCAATTAATTTATTCTCTTATAACAAAGGTAACGATAATGATGTTTCATTATTTACAATTAATCGATGTTGTCAAGCAGACTATACCAGAGCTAGCGACCGATGATTACGTAGATTCAATCAGAGCAAATAAGAGTAAAATATAATTAGATTAAGATCCTAGATTCCTTTTCAATTTAGAAATCGACTACTATATGAAGTTAACACATATCAATCTGACATCTAGGTTTATTCTTTACTTCTCAAAAGTTAATCGATGACTGTAGATCAAAGTAAAGAAAATACTGAAATAATAATTTGATTCTCAGTTCATTGTTACGTCCGTAATATGATAAAAGTCATATTAATGTTCTTATATTTATTTAATTATTCAATCATTTGCTGATAACTTTCCACCATGCATGGATAACTGTCTGATGCCCTGCCTTTTTTTAAAACGGTTTAACCAACCGCAACTAGCTTTGAATTTTTCAGAACAGTTTAAAAGGTTATTCAAAATTAAATCTTTTTCCTGAATCAACGGACAACCTACTGGTTCACCCAGAAGACGTTTTTTCATGAAACCATAACATTAAAGAGTTTTCTAAGTCAGAATTATGCAACTTTATTTATTGCGGTTATAATTCTTGCTTTATCTTACAAAGGAAGGAACACTTGCGTTTTTGTCGAATTAATTTTGTTATTGCACATGTTTCGGAGTTAAATGTACAGACCCTTATTTATTAAGATTCTCATTAAAAAATATTCTGTTAGTAAAGTAACTTAATCTTATTCGTAATTTAGGAATCTACCTTAATTTCACCATCGTCTTTATTTTTTTCTAAAGTTTCCTTTTAGAAATAATATGTCTGACATTCATGACACACTTCAAGGTGTCCTAAAATAATTCCCAAAGTTTTAAAGTGATATCTTTTTTAATGTAAGCGCAAGTAGCTCCAAAAATATAAGTTGATAAGGTTATCAACATTCAATTTATCGATTTCATTTTTTGGAACTACTTACACTTAAATCAGAAGAGATATCGATTTGAAACTTTGGGAATCATTTTCAAATGCCTTCTAGTGTGTCATGAATGTTTGACTTATTATTATTTATAAAAAGAAACTTAAGGAAAAAATAAAAATGGCTCTAGATTCCTAAATTATTAACCGAATTCTTGGACATGACCTTTTTATTTTATATATTCTGAAGCGCGTTAATTTTAACCTTTTTTATACCCTCGTATTTGGAATGAAAAATTTTTAATTAGCTGCTGATGTACTTTATGAAAATCAAAATTTCCAGAAAATCGTAATATAGACATTTAAAGATTTTTAAATCGATTTTGTTTCAGAAAACTAATCCAGTATGATGAGTGGAGTTCTTTAACGATACATGTTGCTCTCGATAGTACACTGATAATCAACAATGTCTGTTAGTATTAAAACTTTAAAATTAAAATATGAATACAAATTTTAAATTTAAATTACAAAATGAATAATTTTCAAATATATCATATTGATTTCAATGAATGCGTATATTCATTTTAAAAGAAGTATTTACTTTTCTGGCAGAAAATTATTTTAGTGTAAAAGTCAACATAGATATCTCGCTTAATGGTATAATAAAAATCATTTCTTTTAAAATGGATGTAAGCAAGGAATTTTACTGTTGAAACGAATAACACTGGACATATGTATTAAATTTTTTTTTGTTCTTGCTTGGAAAGTACGTTGTTGCTTCACACCAATTCTGTACAAAGTAAGCAATTTCAACGCAAACTTTTCCTTACTTTTAATTACCGATTACTTTTCGGTATCATCATCTTTATCATAAATATGATTGATCATATCAACATCAAAAGCCTTTTATGTTAGAGTGGGA
Source organism: Ganaspis sp. Gsp50 (assembly GCA_011057455.1). Taxonomy (NCBI): domain Eukaryota; kingdom Metazoa; phylum Arthropoda; class Insecta; order Hymenoptera; family Figitidae; genus Ganaspis; species Ganaspis sp. Gsp50. Next base: position 12,652 of record WNHD01003919.1, read on the forward strand.
TCCTAATTTGTTATTTCGCTACAGGTTGAGAAGAGTGACAAATTAGGGTTTAGGAACTGTTCCTATATTTTGCCTGATTGGTGGACACTTTTTCCAATCCATTCTTCCCAATGCAATTTTTTTCCAGAAGACATTTTTCCCAATTGACATATTTCCCAAAAATAGGACATTTTTCCCAATTGACATATTTCCCAATAATAGATCATTTTTCCCAATGAAATATAGTGGTACAAAAAATGCATGTAAATCAAAATTTACATACATACTTTAAAAATTTAATGTGATATCCGATTTCCCAAGAACGCCGAAAATATATAAATACTTTATTTAACAGAACATTATTAAATTGAATTAGGAAATTAATACAAGATGGTTTACGAAGGTTTTAGGTAATTGTTTGAAATTAATGAAAGAAATCACTTATATAAACTTAAAATGTTAATCGCAATTTATTTTGTAACAAATTTTATTCTTCGTGAATAAAATTTGAAAACTTTAAATATTATAATATTAATAAATTATTTAACTAAATTAAATGAAAAATAAACTATTTAGAAAATTATACAAAGTATGAAACCAAATTGTTAAAATGATGCACGAACGGAGTAAATAAATTATTTATATATATATTACTATGGCGGAAACCCTGAATGAAATCATGTATCGATGAGTTAGGACATAAAATAAAGCACAATCAAATAAATGATAGTCAAGACATATTTTTTAATAATAAAATAAATTGATCGGCATTAAAGGAAAATCGATATTCCTACCAATTAATATTCGGACAGTCAAAATTTAGAAACAATACTCGAGTTTTTATAAATCTAATACGAGTGACGTCCCTGTTCGCACGTTTATCATTTCTTCTTTTATAAATTAAAATCATACATAATTTATGTCATTCAATAAATTGGTCAGAAAAAAATACAAATACATCGATAGAGAAATAGATTTAGCGAATATCAATACATGAGGAAGACAAATAAATAAAATAGAATTAAAATACTTATCGCCGTCGCTTGAGGGT
>WNHD01003920.1:0-11957 GCA_011057455.1 Ganaspis sp. Gsp50
AACAAAAGTTAAAATAGGGGTAGTTTATTAAAAAGGGTTGAAAACCATAAATTTGAATCTGTTACATTAGAAAATGCTAAAAATCGATAAACAATGTTTTATTCAAAAGAACAAACTTCTGTCATTTTTGAAAAATAAATTCACTATAAATTCTGCTTAGGGGTTGTTTTTTATATAAGGCTTGGAAACCTAAATTTGATTTAGTTCGTTACAAGAGGATTAAAAAAGTGGAATAATATTCAATATAGGATTAGACAAATTTTTGCATTTTTCAAAATTTTTATCCATATAAAGTTAGTATAGGGGCTGTTTTTGGAGTAAGCGGTGGGACTCGAATCATAAAAGTAGTTGACTTGAAAAGAACAATCAATTTTTTTAACATAATTGTCAAAAAATCAGGAAGAAAAAAATATTTCACTTTTTAAGATAATTTGTCCCTAAAAAATTAAAATGGGGTTTGTTTTTGGGGTTAAAAGTTAAATCTGGTACTCCTACTAGGGGCATGTTTATGGATTTTGAAACTATTTAAACATTTTAAGCTATTTAAACAATATTTGTGCAAAAATTGGCAAAATATTTCATTTAAAAAATATCATTTTTTATGGTGAATTTAAGGGTTGTTTTTACCCATAAAACCCGTAAACGAATTGATCTAGCAAAACGTCCAGACTCGGGTATCTTTTTTTGTCCCTACTTTCAGAATTTTTTGGAGTTCTTCATGTGTGCATCCAAAAGTTGAATTTTGTTGTACGGTGTAATCACAAGTCAGTCGTCGCTTCTCGTGAACATATTGCTTACGTCCTACTTCGCTGCAGTGTCAAATCGGCACTTTTTCAAGGGGATATGTACATGGCAGGTACTATTCATATACCTTGTTTATAATATTTTAAAATGCCATGTAGACAACAGCTAGAAAAAGTGGTGATTGATTCCTGCAGTGCAGTAAAAGGTAAGCAGTGTGTTCGCGAGAAACAATGACTGACTTGTGATTATCGAGAAAAACATGTGCGGACATTTCTAATGATATCTTGAGAACTACTTAATATTTTTGTAGTTTTCTTGGCTTAGATTAAAGCTGAAGATTCAACGAAAGAAATGATGTAAATTTCACATTTTTTTGCAAATTTGTAGATCCAGAAAGCAGCTGAAACATATCGAACGATGATAGAAAAATTTAAGATTTTTTTTTCTTTCTTTTCAAATAGTACTATAATTTTAAAATGTCCAAAAAATATGTCAGTAGAGTGTTTATCGTAGAATTTTATAAGATTTTTAAATTTTCAAACTTCAAGTCTCTATCTTACTATTTGACCAAGATATCACGATTTTAAGAGCGTTTTGTTTTTTAGATCTACTCCCATCGGACCCACCGATAATTTCCGCCGGTAGTGTATGTGTGTGTGTGTTTTTCTATGTTGAAAAGTACCTTCGCTGCAAATGAGTTTTGGCTTATGTTTGTGGGTGATTCTCCGCGTAGCGCAGAATTTAATATCCCCAGTGTTTTTTAAGAAACCAGTTGCACATATTGCAATTAATCTTAACGAAAAAAAACTAATTTTTTGTTTACAAAAAAAAGCTATTAGTTGTTTTTATTAAAAAGTTCTCAATTTATCTTTAAAAACTGTTTTAATATGCCAAAACGTCATGGTAAAGCCTGTCCCCAGGTCGATTTTTATAAAAACATTTGTTATTTTAGTAAAATATAATAATCAATATGAAAACTATTAACAGCTTTGCATTATATATATTAGTAGAATTGTAAAAAATAAAGAACTTTTGAAAATATTTCTTTTTTCTATTTTTTTTTTGTATATTAATCTTTATCCTTAATTTTAGCGTCATGTTAAAGCCTTTTTATAAAATTTTATTTTTTTATATGAAATTAAAATTAGAACTTTACTCAACCTTAATAAAAAGCAGCAATGAACGGTCTTAAGTAAATTACTAAAAAAGAATCTAATTTAAGAATAAATGTTTCTGTGTTTTACACGTTAACAGCATGAAACTTTCATAGGCAATCACAGAATCCTTCATATATGTTGCAATAAAATGAATAATTATTTATATTTTATGTCAATTTAAGTATAGTAGCAATAGTTTAGTAAAAGTAAATGAAGTAAATATGAAACAGAAGGAAAATCGCTAATAAATTGTTTAAAAAATCAGTTTTTGTTATGTGTCATGGTAAAGCCTTTTTGTCATTGTAAGGCATTTTCTCTATTGAACAGCAGATATCGTGGAAGTGATCCTTAGTGCACCAATAAAGTGAAGAAAAACAAATTGTTTTAAACGTTCAAGTTCAGATAAGCAATTAATAATTACATAAATTTCCATAAATTACAGCATAGATTTTCATAAATTCCCGTAAATTTCAAAAAATTTCCAAATTTTTCTTTATAATTTTAGATTTTATTTAATAATTTATTGGCAATTACAGCATAAACTTCCATAAATTACTGCATACATTACCGCATAAATTTCTATAAATTTCCGTAAATTTCAATAAATTTTTTTTGAATTTTAAATTTTATTTGATAATTTACTATCAATTATAGCATAAATTCCCATAAATTTCCGACAAAATTTTTTTAGTTATTAATTGTTTTTGATAACTTATTGTTAATTACATAAACATTTTCTATAAATTACCGAATACATTTCAGAAAATGGAATATTCTTATTTATAATTTTGTTTAATTAATCGAAATAATTTATAATTTTTAATATGGACAAGTCATAAATTAATTTATAATTAACAATATTACAAATGTGATTAAAATATGACGTATATATTTTATTTAAATTTTAAAATGAAAATTTCATTAAAAAAATAATCTTGTTCTATTTTGAAATCCTATGACAAAAATAGCCTTAAGACATTACTTTTTTTTTAATTTCTATCGGTTAGAAAATAATTCTTGAGAGAAATTTCGGAAAATTGGAAAAAGTTTTACAAACGAAATAGAACTTTAAAAAAAACGAACCTAAGACAATCTTTCTAATTTTTTACGAAAAATTGATTATCATACATAGATCTTCACAAATGTTACTTCTCTATAATTTGTTTAAACAATAATTGTTAAACAAATGTAATTTTTAAAACAGAATATATACGGATTATTATTATTTTATATTCTTGTAAACATAACAGTTGAATTTATTTTTCCATGAATGAATAGTATAGCTGCATTGTACATAAAAATTGTTTATTAAATAAATATAAGTTTTTAATTTTTTGTCCGGCCCATCATGGGTATTTCATTCTGAACCTTTCACCTTAAAGTATATGTATTGATATGTATAATATTAGTAAACAAAATTATTGACAATTTCAATAATCAATTTCTGCGCTACGCGGAGAATCACCCTTGCATTTTAACCTGTAAGTCTTTTGTCTTTTAGAACGTTATTATCTAGAGCAGAATAACAAGTAGACTTAATAAAAAGAAGCTTTAGACGAATATATTGTTTGAGAAAATGTAATATATAAGGGTTGGATAAATATTTTTGTGCGATTTTAAGAAAAGCATATTTTTATTTTCATTTTACACGGGTTTTTAAACTTCTGTTTGTCGTTTTCGACCCAAGCGAAATTTCAAATTGCTGTAATTCCTAAAATCGTCCGCCGAAGGCGCCATTACCCATCCGTAAAAAAATTATGGTTCCCCTGAATCCCTCTACCGAATGGCAGAGCAGTAGTGTCCCTTGTGCCTTCAGGAGAGGACCATCAAGTTGCGTGTGGACGAAAACGATCCAGGTCCGGGCTTGGAGGTTGCGAAAAGTGTAAGTATTTTTGTTCTTTTTTTCTTAAAACTTTGTTTTTTAGCATAAAAATGTTTGTTATAATATAAAAAAAAGTTAATATAATATAATAAGTTAATATAATAATATAAAAAAAATATTTAAACAAAAAAAAAATTGTAGATCGAAATTTTTTTTTACATTTTTGTGTAGTATTGCGATAAAATGTTACTTTTTTATAATTTAAAAAGTATTTTAAAAATAATGGAATAAGTAAATGTCAAAAATATTAAAAAAAAGGATTTTTACAGTTTTTTGAAAGAAATGGCAGAGGGAGCAAGGACGAACGAAGAGATCCTCAGAATATTACGGGAGATGCAGCAAACGAACTTGCGACGAGCATAGGGTTTCAATATGTATTGATTGCATTAACAAATAAAATTCTTGTGAACTAAAATATTTAGTTTTTATTAATTTATACCCGTTTTACAATTATTTGTTTCCAATAAAAAATTCAATATAGTTTTTAATTGAAAATTTTGAAGTAATTTTTTATCAATTTTCAATTTTTTTTTTAAATGTAAATCGTTGCTTTAACTAGAAGGATTGATAATGATCTATGAAGTTTTTCAATTTTTTTAAAGCATTTTTTCTAACTCAAAATACGACAGGACGAAAACCACCCAGGTCATGGCTCCGAAGGTGCCGAAAAAACGTCCGGGCTCAGAGGGTTAAATTTTGTTTTTGTTTATTTATTTATTTCTACGGTTCTGCACATGAAATGTAGAAACGGAACCCTATTAGGTTCGCTTGGTCCGTCATAGTTTTTCTGACCCCCCCCCCTCCCCGTTCTCTATCTGCCGAACGATTTGACCTAGAGACTATAATATCCTTTTTGGGACAAAAATATTTCAAAAAATTTCTTTTTTGTTTAGTGTTTAATTTAATATTTTTTGGATCGCTGAATCGAAATATTAAATCAAAATTTGAAAATTCAAAATGGCGACTATTTTTTTAAAATTTTGCTGTATTTGGTTAATAATACTTACTCGGATCCAGTATGTAGACCAAAATTTTAAAAGGTCAACATAATTGGTTAATAATGCTTACTTTTGGGTTTTTGAGGTAGCAGAATTCATATATTAAGTCGAAATTGAAGAATTAAAAATGTCAGTTTCAAAATATCAATAAAAGTCAAATTTCGACTATTTTATATACTTACTTTTGATTGAAAACATCAATAGGAAGATTCTAAATATTGTTGTTCGAAATTAAAAATTTTTTAATTTTGACAACTACTTTTTACTAAGCGTCCACAAAAAACCCGCGCGAAAGCATTATTAAAAAAATCATTCACATTTTTACAATTTTGATCGACATTTTGGACTCGCCATTTTGAATTTTCCAATTTTGACTTGAGGTTTGAATTCAGCGACGCGACCCCGAAACCTTCCGAGTAAGCATTATTAACCAAATAGGGCGAGATTTAAAATTTTTGTCTCTATTTTGGATTCGACATTTTGGACTTTCAAATTTTCACTTCAGATTTGTATTCAGCGATCCAGAAATCCTTAAAAAGTATTATTAATTAAATACGTAGAAATTTTAAAATACTTGGTTGATATTGTGGATTCGACATTTTGTATTTTTAAAATTCGACTTCAGATTCGGATTCAGTGACCCCAGAAACCTTAAAATACGTTGTGACGTTAATTATGTTTGTTTAATAGGTGCTTATTTTTAAGATGCCCATATGTGTGTCATGAAGCAGAAGTGGCACGACTTTTTTTGCCCATATATATGTCATTGAAATAACCATGTCACCCTCCCCCACCTAGCGGCCAAGCAATGTGACTTAGTTTAATGAAATTTGCTAAACTTATATGATTTCACATGTAGATTACAGTAAAAATATAGCGAACGTGATTAAGGTCGATGGTGATAGCGTTGTTAAGGAAAAACACTTGATTTTTGAAAAACTAAATCCATTTTTATAACTTTTGTAATACTTGACATAGAAAGTTAAAATTTGGCACATAAATGTAGTTTTTCATGCAGAATTCAGAAATATGTTCGATATAGTTCGAATGAATTTTTTTAAGTTTATCAAGCAAAAATAAAAAAATGACAAAATGAAGAATTATACCCTTATGCTAGAGATTAGACAATTTCTACAAGGATAGTCAAACTCTGTATAAATGTGTTTTTTTTACAATAAATGTATTTAGAAAATAATTAACACCCCAAGATTTTATTACAAAAAAGAATTTTTAAAAAATTATTTTTTTTCACAAAAAAATTTTCTTTTGAAATTTAAAATATTTAATCTAGAGAGTTAAAACTATGTATACCAAAGACATTTTTGTATAAAAAAATAACAAAATATATTATATTTATTTTAATAATTAATTTTAAGATTATAACGAAAAAACCAGAAATCCTGAAAATGATATATTATACCCTAGTCATTTCACTTAAATTCTCATATTCTGACCCCACAAAAGTGCAGATGGCAAGTTTTGATTCTTGTATTAAAAACAATTTTTCATATAGTTTAATATGTTAAATAACTGAAATTCATTGTGGTCACAAAATTAAGGTCATGTATTTTGCATGACAGAATTTTTGCAGCAGAAATGATCAAATTTGGTAATTTTTTTGCGAATTTTCGATAAAATCTTGATTAATTCAGCCATATATAAGTATTATTTCAGTTTTAAAATAAGTCTTATTTTATAACTTTGTTAATTATAAGGTAACGTTTAAAAAAAGAAGACATTTACAAACAGGCAAAATGCTGAAAAATTGACTTAAAATACAAAATTAAATTTCTGTTTTCATCAAAAAACGAGGAGTTTGCTATCAATATATATTTTTAAACTTGATTTTAACAGTCTATGCATTGAAGGAGATATAAAATTATTTAATGAATAATTATTCCCTTTTTTAGCATTATTAAAAGGCAAAACTCGGGCTTGATTTTAGGGACACTCATGACATTCAAAAAATATTTAATTAAATTCATATCATTTAATTTTATACATTTATTTTACACATTTTAGAGGTTTTAGTTAGTTTTGATACATTTTATTTTTTAAATATAATTATTATTCTTATGTTTTGTAGGTCCTCAATTTTCTGGTGCTTTGCATAAGCCTTTTTACGATTTGCTTGCAACTTTCTCTTTACATTTTGAAATGTCTCTTGATTATTCAAAAAAGAAATAAACAAGTAATAACAAAAATTGGGGAAAATATATTTTACAGTTAACAGCGTTTATTAAAATTATTATACATATTTGTATGGGACACTCATGACTAGGGCACTCATGACATTTTGTTTTTTTGTTTGTTCATATCATAAAATAGGTTATATTTAAATCAACGCGTCTAGTCTCATTCGAAAAGGAATCCAAAACTATTATGAATTTGATACCAACAGTAAATTTAGAACATTTATTTACAATTTTCTAGCCGGGACACTCATGACAAACAACTTATAACAAAACATTTTCCCTTTTCTGACACGAGATGGGATTTTAACTTATAGAACCAGAACAATAGTTTTTTCAGTCGATTCATTGTTATCTTCTGCTATAAATCAGAGGGTAAAGCAGCTTTTGTAATCATACAATAAATTTTAAATCACACATAAATAGAAAATTTCATACGCAAAGGGAAATATAACAAACATGAGGGACACGTCATTTTCATTTTTTTAGAATGTGTAAATAATTTAATATGTTTCATAATAGATCATTTTCCTCAAGCATGAAAGTTACAGTTTATATTAAAATATTTCTCCCCCCTGTAATTTAGTAAAATTATGGCACAAGGTGCAACTGAAAACTAAGAATCGACTCCTGGAACACGGGACACTCATGCCATTTTGCCTGCATTTTCTTCTGTCACTTTTAGATACGTCATCATTCTGTTCTTAAAAGTTAAAAAAATGTTAAAAACATTGCATTTTACAAAATAAAAACACAAATTTCAGAAAAATTTAGTAAAAAAGGCGTATTTTTGGCAAGGGGCACGAATATGACAATTTAAATTGTCACCACCCACCCCTATGTTAAATCTGAGTTATGGCTTTGTATTTACACGGAGAAAAATTTAGTATAAATGCTGCAAGAAGAAGGACAGCTGCTGGTTTCTCTTTGGGAGCGCAACTCACCCAAAATTTGTGAGAAATGCTTCCTTAGTTTGGTGATGTTGACGCCCCACAGGGCCAGCGCTCCGCACCCAAACCATTGGTAGATTAGCTGTCCTTACTGAAGTTGATGCGACTGCAGCCCTTTCTTTGTGGCAGCTGCTCACCCAAGAATCCGACTGCTGTTACACCAAACTCAGAAAACACTGCTACACTACAATTAGGGCAACATTTCTCCTAAATTTTTCTCCGTGATAGACAATCAAAATAATTTTTTTTTTCATTATAATATCTAATAATAAAACTTTAGAAACTATAATTTTTCTGCCAAGGGACAAGAAAGTATTTAAAAAACTTAATAGTAAAAATAAAATGAAGAAAAAACTTTCTAGAACTTAAAGAAAAATTATTATTTTACAAAAATAAAATGGTAATTTGGTCTTAATATATATTTTCTACATATATTTTGTTTATAATATTCATAATTATGATGAAACATCAATGCGAGTTAATAGTACAGAAGTCTTAGATTACGATATCATAAAATTTATGCATAATATATAAGTTCTATAGGGAGAAATTTTAATTTTCAGTTTTGGCCTTGAAAGTGACCTTGAAAGTGACGAAAATTTTTTAAATTATTCATCGATTATTTAATTATTTTAAAATAATGTTATATAAATCAATTTCGATGAGACTTTAATGTTTTTAAACATTAGAGAAGTCGTAGAATCAGATTTCTATTTTATTTTATACCTATTATAATTGCTTTTGGGTAAAAAAAGGTAAAATATAAAAGTTACCAAATAAGCATGTTAATATAATGTAAGATAAGATATTCGGTCAAAGATTATGAACGGGCATCAAAGCTCATGAAAATTTCTTTTTAAAGAAATTGACTTTTGAGATACACATTGCTGTTTAGCAAGCTTAGAAAGATATTTACAACGTATAGTAGCTTGAATGTAGGTGACGATGTGGTAAACCTTCTTGCACAAGTGAAAGAGCCGTGCATTCAAAATGTCAAGGATGCTACTATGTATAAGTACATAACAGACAATGACACCCGGAGGCAAAGATAATTGTTATTTTGTCATTTATGTTTTACACAAGTAAATATAGCGTAAACAATTTTATTTTTTTTTTAAATTAATATAAATGAAACTGTTTACTATACTTGTCTAAGACGATGTATTCTTATATTTGACAAAAAAAGAGTGCAAAACATGTACCTTCCATATTGGGATAAAATGTACACCATCTCTAGCTCATCAACAGTAATAACAAATTTACTATTTAGTAGGACCACTATTTGGAAGTTTACAAGATGTCCAATAGTAATCAACCAATGTATGCTATAGATTTTATTTTTTAATATAAGTGACATATCTCACGTTTTGAATAAATGTTTACAATATATATTTCCATTTATTATTAACTAAAGCAATTTATTATATAATAATTCATTAGGTTGTAAATTTATATTCTCACATTTCACTTATATTTTATATCAGTAACACTTAAGCACTTTAAAAATATGTCTTAAATATTCAATAATTTACTTTCCTTCTTTCAACAATGAATCATTTGTTTAACAAATAAGTTTAAAAACTTAATATTTAACGTCATGAATCATATTTATTCATGACATTCATATGTCGAATATTGCATCGAAAATGCAACCTTCCATAAAGCCGGTACACCTCGTAAACACTCAATGGCTCTCACAAGTAGACCTACCCAAGTACCCCTCTCCGATTTCAAAGAAACCTGGAACATTTGTAAACCATCGAAAATATTAAACACATATTTTTGCATATATAAGTACCTTACCATACAAATAATTTTGAATATTTAAAGAATATTTATCAATAAATTTAGAATTGTTAAAAAATAAGTGTTTAAACAAATTATAATTAACTTTTAGCTTATAAAAAGTATTGATGAAATCAATTCTACTGGTAAGACTGAAATAATTATGCATTGTCCGTTTTTTTTAAAAATGTCTATTTTGTTCATAAAATCGGTATAAACAAATTATACTATATTTTATACAGTATAATATTTATAGTATAAGTATCTTTTAAAATCATATAAAAGTTAATAAAAATAATCAAACATGTTTAGGCTAGTCGATTTTAAACTAGAAATTAAAGAGCATTATCCATGTGAAAAATTTCATGAAGTGATTCCATAAGAGTTTCAAAAAAAATTTCCAGAAGAGTCACCAGAAGTTTCCAGAAGAATATCTGGAAAACTTTCTAGGAGTGTTTCCAGAAGAGTTTCTAGAAGAGTTTTAGAAGATTTTTCAGAAACGTTTCCAGAAGAATCTCCAGAAGAGTTTCCAGAAGATTTTCTGGAAGAATTTCGGGAAGAATTTCCAGAAGAATTTCTAGATTGAGTTCCAAAAAGGATACCAAAATAGTTTCTGATAATTCTTCTGGAATCTCTTGTAAAAACTATTCTAAAAACTCATGTGGAAGCTCTTTTGGTAACTTTTCTGGAATTCCTTCTGGAAATTTTTCTGGAAACTCTTCTGAAAACTCTTCTTATAAATTTTCTGGAAAATCTACTAAAAGCGTCCCTGGAAACTGTTCTGGATATTCCTCTGGAAACACTTTTGGAAACTCTTTTGGAACTTCTAGAACTTTTTCTGTAAATTCTATTTGAAACTCTTCTGGAAGCATTTTTGAAAATCCGTTTGGAATTCTTCTGAAAACTCTTTTTGAAACTCTTCTGGAGATTCTTATGGTAAGTTTCTTTATTCATTTATTTTTTATTTTATTTTAAATCAGTTAACGGGCATAAATGTCCTTACATTTAAATTATTATAATAACTAGCGTAATTATTCACGGTCGCTGACGCTCCCTTGCATAAGTTTTATTTCTTAAATTTATTTTTTTAACTTCTGGAAACTTATTTTTTTAAATGAATTTTTACTATTAAATTTTTCGAGGACATTTTTCTCGCTTGGCTGGAAAACCATAGTCTCTAAGTTTTTATCATTAGAAATTGACTACAAATTTAACTACTAACTCAAGTACTTAAATTCTATTAAAAGTAAGTAAATTTCTACTGAATATCTGTAAAAAAAATTTATTTTTATTATTTCAAACAATATTGGGCACAAATAATAACCATTAGTAACAACAGTACGTGTAATAGCATTATAGATTTTTATTGTGCATATGTAATGAACACTAACAATGGCATGTGAATACAAAACTGATTTCTATTGCGCATGTGTTATTGTTTTTTACAATTACTGTGCAAGTTACTGCACCCTTGTAATCATCATTGTCAATTAATGCACAAGTTGAATCATTTTAATTTGATACTGCGCATTTTAAATAATTAACATGTGTCACCGGACTCGTAATCAGCGCTTCCAAAACCCCCAGTGTAAAATAACACGGGACCATAAAGGGAACTGAAGGTGGAAATGATCTGGGTCTAGGTGACCTTTATGTTCTTGGGGTCGTTGATTACGATCCCGGTGTCCATATGACGCCATCACGTCGGCAACAAGGTCAAATCAAGATCAAATACCTTAATTCGAAGTATTAAATTTTTTTGACTCCGGATTCAGAAAGAGCAAGAAATTTTACGTCCGAATACATTTTGACCTTTTTTATGTACTAACCTTTCAAGGTCAATTAAATATCATAAAGAGGCTAAATTCTTTTTTTACTCTCTCTGCAAGAATTACAGCTAGGAATCAGCTTTAAAACACATGATCCTTAAGTTTTTGGGGTCGCTGATTACGATCCCGGTGTCCTTATGACGTCATCACCTCAGCATCAAGGTCAAATCAAGGACAAATACCTCAATTCGAAATATTAAATTTTTTGACCCCGGAATCAGAAAGAGCGGGAAATTTTACGTCCGAATACGTTTTGACCTTTTTATGTACTCACCTTTCGAGGTCAATTACAGTTCATAAAGAGGCCAAATTCTTATTTTACTCTCTCTGCAGGAATTATAGCTAGGAATAGATTTTAAAACACTTGGTCCTTATGTTTTTGGGGTTGCCGAATAGGATTATAATGGATGTAATTTTATG
>WNHD01003921.1:0-11955 GCA_011057455.1 Ganaspis sp. Gsp50
AAAAAAAAGAAAAAACAGGGGTATTTTTTTTCTCTATAAAGAATAATTCTAGGGGGCGTTTGCATTCAAAATCCAAAATTATTTTTTTGGACCACCCTATTATACATACAGTAAGAGAGTCAGATCAACGCAATAAAACAGATTTTAAATCAACAGTAGAAAAAGCAGATATGATCAGACCTATATAGTAAAGGAGATTTAAAATCAGTAGAAAAAGCTAGAATGGTCAGACCACACATTAGACGTCTAACTATACTTGTTTTTTCTACTGACTGATTTTAAATCTCCCTCTCTGTTGGTCTGACCATAATTGCTTTTTCTACCGACTGTTATTAAATCTCTCTTTCTATTTTCGTCTGACCATGATTGCTTTTTCTACTAATTGTTTTTAACTCTCCCTTTCTATTTTGATCTGACTATGTTTGTTTTTTCTACTGACTAGTTTTAGATCACCTTTTCTATGTTAGACTGACCATGATTGCTTTTTCTACTCACTGCTATTAAATCTTTCTTTCTGCGTTGGTCTGACTATGTAAGCTTTTTCTACTGTCCGATTTGAAATCTCCCATGCTGTATATACAGGCGAACAAAAAGAATACACCTTTTAGAAAGAAAGAACATGATTGAAGATGATTGAAAGATGACTGAAAGATGACTGAAAAATGACTGAAAGATGACTGAAAGATGATTGAAAGATAAAAATGAACAAGACTGGGAAACAAATCTGAGGATGATTGCAAAGTTATTAAAAATTAAGCTCGAATAATAAAGTCAGCTTCGTGCTTAGTTTGTAATAATATCTCAACAATCCCTTTTGCGAGAGAAGGAATGAATTTAGAAAGTTTTCTGAATGAGAGGTACTAATAGCGCAAGATGCAAATATTGGTACAAATATATAACAAGGTATATGAGCTTGTTTGAATCAACTGTGCATACCGGAACACTTGTGCATGAGTCCAACCTAATTTGCAATGAGGGTGCGTGTGTACATACACAGATATGGAGGACTACGTACTACGCTGTCGGTATTATGTACTTGGACTAAAGTGAAGTAGACTCGTGGGATTTATGTCCGCAAGACCGACCACTGGAATCCTAGCATGCAGTCAACTGTTTGCTATCCAAGCTTTACTAGAACCAATTGAATATTAATTGTATTAAATAGCTCGAGTTGACCACATATTGACCTTTAACAAACCAATACAAACGAAAAAAAATCAAAACATCCTAACTGTGAGCACTTTTTGCAAGTAAATGATTAATTAAATAGGCGCTTTTTGACAATAACTTGTTCATCAAATAAGCTTCTCGAAAAAGAATTGTTCAATAATAATAAATAATAATAAATAAGCGTTTCCCGAACAAAAATTATTCATCTAATATGCGCGAAAAAAATTTTTCATCGAATAAGAACTTTTGCAAAGTAAATTATTTTCTAAAAAAATACTCTTTTTCGTGCTTCGTGGAATTATTTAAATCTTGACCCTTTCAATTACGAACCGAAATACAAATAAGAATATTCTTACCTTGAAGCAGGAAATACAAATGCAAAAATAGACTCACCTGGAACAAAAATAAATGCTCTACAATTATATATCAAATTATGATTTCTACTTTATGTAAGTTTGTATTTAAAAAAAGACAATTGTCATATGCTTCTAATTTTAAACATCACACTTCATTAATTCGAACAGATCTCTACAATTTCAAACACAATTTGGACACATTTTGTATTAATTTAAAATAATACAAAAAGAAAGTTTTTCACGAGTGGTAATATTCTTCAAAGAAAAACTATTTCAATAGGGGAAAATTATTTTCGGAAAAATGGAAGACTCCTTGAATTCACGTTGGAGATGAGACTTTTTATGGGATCTTTTGAAATAAAATGCCACCGATTACAGCCATAAAAAATAGTTGATGTTTGACGAATATTTTCGTTGAAGGGATTGTTTTCGGAAAACTTGCAGGCTTCCTGATTTACGCTGGGGATGAAAGTTTTTATGGCGTCTTTGAGCATAAAATACCGCAGATTACGGCGATAAAAAAATTGTTGATGAATTAGGTCCACTGCGACGTATTTCATTTTAAGGGATAAAGTAGGGGTTGCTTTCTGACATGATTACGAGTTTCAAAAGATAGAGTTATTTTACTATTAGGTAAAATTCAAAAATGTATAATGTATATTCTCATATACTTTGAAAAAAATAATATATTGTCATACTCTAAAAAACGAATATATTGTCACATATTACAAAAAGTACAAAAAAAGTATATTGTATCCTAAAACAATTATTTTCAATTTATATTGTCAAATACTCTAAAAAATCGTAGTTCTTCAAAGTTTTATTTTCGAAGATTAACTATCCAATATTTTGCTAAGTTCGTGTTTGTGTTTCGATCCCCTAATTTAATGTTCTGCCGAATTCCTTTTTATTTTCAAGTTCCATTAATTCTCGTAATTAAGTTCTCTTCTGTTTCGACTACACGGAAGTTTTTTCTCTCTCTTTTTATTTAATCCAGAAATAAAAGTTTTGTAATTCTATCTTAAAATTTGTCTCCAAGATAACGGATATCTTTCTATTTATAAACCCAAATAATATTATACCCATTAAATAGCGACATCATTTATAAACAAAGATCCATAATTAAAAAACGTCAACTTTTTCTCCCAAGTTAACCATAATTCAAAAATATTCATTTTATCTAATTGTTTTTTTCCAGCTTATTTTACAAGTGTCTTTAAACTTGTTTTCCAATTTTCATCTAACTCGTTTTAAAATTTTTGTTAAACGTATTTAACAATTGTCTTTAAACTTGTTTTCCAATTTTCGTCCAACTTGTTTTAAAATTTTCGCTAAACTTGTTTTACAATTTAAAAATTTTAAAGTAACACATTTTGTTAAAGATCAGCAATTCCATTTCTGTCGCACAATAAAAAAGCTATCCCGAGTAAAAAATTCTATTTGAGAGGAAGCTTAATTAAAAGTTAGATCTTTAATTCGAATTTTTTGTTTGATAAAAAAGCTGTCTGGGATGAAAAATTCTTTTTGAGTGGAAGCTTGGTTAAAAGTGGAGGTAGAACGAGTTAAAAAAGGCTCTCTTCTTAAACCGAATTAGGAGTTCATTGATCAAGAGCAAGTCAGCTGACAACTCTAAAATCGAGGAGCTTTGAACACGAGTCGCTTTCGTCGCTAATCGGACTACTGACGTCCACCGTTCATCACACTGCAATTGAAGTGGATCCATGTCCAATTGACTTACGATAAATTAAGTACAGTTGAGTCAGGAACATGAGCCGACTTACAAATCGTTACACTACTATAGGAACACGTAGAGGTTCCAGGCTTTTGAAATGGAATCCGCAAACTTCGTTACTCTCGACGATACCAGTGGAATCTGAGAGTACCACATTCTCCTGAGGGTCGGGTCGTTGCAGTCGACCTTCTCCAGTTCACATGTGCGTTAATCATTCCATGCAAAGCCATAATACCACTGCTGCTTACACGCTCCACTCACAATCCCCGAAATTTATATATTTTCCACTTGTTTCAATATTATTATCATTTTTCTGCTTAAAAGGCAAAATAACATTGGTAATAATGATAATAATAATAATAATGATAATAATAATAATAATAATAATAATAATAATAATAATAATAATAATAATAATAATGATAATAATAATAATAATAATAATAATAACAATAGCAAGAACAATTATAGAAACAATTGCAATATTAATTACAACAATAATAATAAATAAGAAATAATGATACGAATTTCAAATTTTTAGATCCTTAATATGCATACGTATTTACGTATACGTATTTTCAATAAATTAATTACAATTCATGAATTTATTTATTTCCTTTTAAAATTAGTGTTTCCTAAATTTTCAAAAAAATAGTATTCTATTCAATTTAATGAAATCTTAATTTGGAAATGCTGCCCTTAGCAAAAAAAGAAAAAAAACAACTGCCCTTTAATGAAAAATGATGCGCTCCTAAAAGAATTAAGAGGGACTTGTAAACGGAACTAATTAATAAAATAAGATTAGTTTTTCCCATTGTTTTTCGGATAATTTCTCTACGCTTGAGAGTAGAAAATATATAATAAAGCATGATAAGCGATTATACGAGGGGAGATCAAGGATTAACGGAAGGTCAAACTAGAAATGAACCACGTTATTTAAGTTTCGAAAAAATCCCCCTCCATAAATTTATCATAATCACGAATCTAATAAAAAGCCTTATCTAAAATTACATATTTATTTCCCGACTTCCTGGCATTTTTAACACTGGAGATGATTGAAATGGAGATGATTTAAATAACAAAAATGGATTGAAGTTGTAATTTTTCGTTCTCAATGAAAATTAGGTCTTGTCGCGATAATCGGATAAAGAACTTAATAAGAAATCCGTTTCCTTGAACTAATAAAACTTATTAAACTTTAAAACAATTTAATTTGATTCCGCCAAAGATAGCTAATTATAATTAAAATGTTTGCAAAAACGTGTTTCAATTTACTTTCATGAATCACATAAAATTAGTCTACCTGCAATAATTGCATTAAATTACAAAAGTTAAAAAGTAAAATTTACTGATTTAAGTATTGTAAAAATGTGATTCAATTTTCGGTGGCGAATTGACTTGTATCGTTCATTCGAAGGTAGTTATTCATTCGAAGGTAGTTATTCATTCGAAGGTAGTTTTTCATTATTTGGCAAATTGGTTTTGATGAAAATTAATAAAAGCGTTGTTCCAGGTGGGAAAATATACAATGCAAATGTAGAAGAAATTGCAAGAGTAAAAATCGGCAGACGTACTTTCCAGGCACAAAGGCTCAATGGCACAAAACGCAAAAGTACAGAAAGTGGAAAAAAGAGAAACATTGTTGGTATGCAAAAATAATGAAAAAGATTCCAGGAAAGGACAAAGGCTCCACAAAGCAGGAAAGCAAAATAATATTACGCGACAATAAATCGTCAACTGTGGAAATTAAGGGAGAAAAAGAGGTAACACCTCGCCGCAAATAATGCTCGTGACGTTATTTTTTAAATTAAATGACAACATTAATTATGTCAAATAATTAAATTAATTATAAATTCTTTTCAATTTTTTGCCAAACGTTTAATAACAACTGTTTAAGTCAATCAAACTCAAATTTTATTCTATTTAGAGAGTTTAATTTATTATGTATTTTTGCCATTATTTATATATTATTTATATTGTTAATATTATTTTCATTATTTATATTGTTAATATTATTTTCATTATTTATATTGTTAATATTATTTTCATTATTTACATTTACATTATTTAAATTATTTGTTAGTTCAATTTTAACAAATTTAAACGTATTTTTCAATTTAATAAAAGCCTTAATTAGCACAAAAATGCAGGCTCGAGAAGGATAAAAAAAGCGAAAATAAAAATATAGTGGTAAATCAAGAAGATAAAAGTGATACACATTTGCAGAAGAAACAATTCATCTTTGTCAATGTGTATTCGTTTTTACAACGTGCGTGTAAGCAAATCGATGAATTGACGGCAACTTTATGCACTTAGTTAGCTCACAGCGATAAATTCGCATTTGTGCGAATCTGAGCGGGATTTTTGATTGGGTAAGAGACATCAGAAATCAATTACACTGCTCTGACAGTGATTGAAATAGAAACTGAAACAACGACAGGTTTTTTATTTTTTTACACTAAAAAATATTTCTATCAATTTTCCCTATCTACAAAACGTTTTAAATAAAAATTAATTACAAAACTTTATTCTCAGTTTAATCCAAGCCTGGAGTTATTTTCGAAACCAATTTTCGTTTCAATAATAACCGATTTCGCTTTTAAAATAAAAATCGATTTTATTGGAAAACAATACTTCTAAATATTGAGTTTTCAATTTTAAATCGAGTATTTTTAAATTGGTTTAAATATTATTCATAATTATGTTCTATTAGTAATTATTAATAGAACATAATTATGAATAATAGATCATTAATAGAACATAATTATCAATAGATTATAATCTATAATAATCTATTAATATTGTGTTCTATTAATTTATTGTACAAATAAATATTGTATTGTATTTATTAATTATTGAATTTTTAAGTAATTTTTTAGTGCTTTCATTGCTGTGGAAAAACGAAGTTTTTTATTTCCATTAATTATTATTTATATAATCACGTAACCACGAATCTTGCATTCTCTTCAACTGTCATAAAGTTATTTGTGACGTTAATTATCTGAATGATTCAGTCTTTCCTTTTAGTAAAAATTATTACGTCATTAAGCAACAACTCCTTGCTTCAATGACATGTGTTCTCCGTGAACGAAATGAATTGTATTCCGATTTTAATGAATGTTTACTTTCATTTAACTCCAATTTTTACTTTTATGAACTTTTATTTTTAATATCTGTTTCTCAATTAGCGAAAGTTTATTTCGAATCAACGAACAATATCCGAATTAAACTTTTTAAATTATATTTACAACAATTTCAAAATTGACGAACAATTTCTGAATTAAAGAACAATTTCCGAATCAACGAACAATATCCGAATTAATGAACAACAATTTTCAAATTAACGAACGACAATTTTCGAATTAACGAACATTAATTTTGGAATCAATAAGTATTACTTTTGGAATTAAGGAAAACTTTCCACTTTAAGGAATGTGTTGTCTAATGGGATTAAAACTAAAGAAAGATGAGTGCTTTTTGCTTAAAAGGATGAGAAAAGATTTAAGATGGTAAATGTGCCTTATATCCTGGCATAAGGAAGAGGAAGTTCCGGACTATGGATTTAAGACGCAATTTCCGCGAGGATTCTAGACGTCATCCGTCATCCGGTACATAACCAAAACCGTAGAACAATGCTGGCTAAAATTACGCATTCCAATTAGAGGTTCGCAGGAGAACCGCACGTGACACCTTTCACCTTTCATGTTCAACATCCACGTGCACTCATTACAATGTTGATTCAAGATTTATTAGAAGAATATCCGAACCACATTATGACCCAAAGATTCCAAATCCCAAACATATTCAAACACGTACACATTTACAAATGATATATAATGATAAAATTAATTATAAATTAATATATAATATATAATAATTATAATGAATGAAATGATTTATTATTTCAATATAATTTTCATTTTAACAATGAAATGAAGAATTTAATGATTGGCTAAGAAAAATTGAATGTTACCGAAAATTGAATACCCAAAGAATAATAAGATTAAAATCAGCAAAGTCTAATTTTACTTTCAAAGATCTTGGCGAAAGAAAGAAAATTAAAAATAAGATTTGAATAACGTCAAGAGTTTGATTTAAATCGATACGAAGCAACTAAATTCTTAAATTCAGAAAAATATGAAAGAACTTTGGTTGCACATCTCCAGAGAGTTACGAGAGGAATTTTTGTCTTCTCTTTTCAATACCTTCTAGATTCTGCATTCTGGTATATTTTTCGAATCGAGTTTTATATCGAACCAAAGTTTACAACACATTTCACTTAACTTATCACATGTCACAGTCAGTCATACTGAAAATATTTCTAAAAACGCGTGGATGCGATTTGAACTCAAAAGTAAAAATTCCATTATTAAAAAAATGGAAAAAAATATTTCAAAATCCTATAAAAAAGAAAAACTATGTCTTAGAAAGAAAGTACATCTTATAGAAAAGAAATCACATCTTAGGAAAGAAACTACATTTTATAAAAGAGACTACATCTTAGAAAAGAGACTACATCTTAGAAAAGAAACTACATCTTAGAAAAGAAACTGCATCTTAAAAAAAGAAAAAATACTACATCTTAAGATGTAGTATTAAATAATAAAATAATATCGTCTGTAATAATTATTACAGACGAGAGTGTAAAAAATTACACTTCAATTTATAAAAACGATGATTTTTTCAGAGATATGAATTCCTTTATCGACACAAGTTGTAAAAGAAAAGAATTATCATGAAATTGGCTTCTTCATTTAACTTAAAAATTGGATCTGATTTTCCATCTCTTCCCTTCGGGATAATTCATAATCAAGGACACGCGCGATATAATATTTCATTCCAACTGGATTCTCAAGATCCGCGAAAAAGATATTGCGATAGGCGACTGAATGGGAAAGTCACACGAAGTGCATCGATAATTTTATGTTCGGCAGTCTAAAAGTTCACTCTCTAGAACTAATGGCGGAACAAATCCAATTTTAAGATGATCCAGTAAATTCAGATAATTACTCCTATGAAAGAAGCATCAATCAAAAGCGGACAGAAATAATTACTTTGAAAGTTAAAGGACTTTTTTAATTTTCCCCACAGAGAGAACATTAACAAAAAATTATAAAAATAGTTTTATAAAAGTGCAATCGAATATGAAATATTCATATTGAAAAAATTTGTAGGTAATTTTCCATTCAGATTCCTCTTTCAGTGGATGAAATGAATTACGCAAAGCCTAAAAATGAATAGATACCCCTTTTCATTAAACATTTTCCATTCGATTAAAAAATGTAATTAATTGTACCAACTTTCCAAAAGCTCGTATGAAATTTACTTTTCAAAATCAGAACGAGGTAATTTAATTAGTACGTATTCTCGATTCGACTCAATTTCAACCACAAGAGAACAAATTGAATTATTATAAAAAGTATTTTTTTGAAAAAGAAGTTTCAGTCTTTAAAAATTATTGGTCAAAAATGAATTTATATTCACTAAAAAGTATTATTCAAAAAGGAATTCTTACTTACTAAAAAGTATTGTACAAAAAAGACTTTTTACTTACTAAAAAGTATTGTACAAAAAGGAATTTTAATACACCAAAAAGTATTGTTTAAAAAAGAATTTTCATTCCCTAAAAAGTATTGCTTAAAAAATATTTTTTAGTGTATTTTTTATTTATTACAAATTACTGTTTAAAAAGAATTTGCATTTTAGAATGATCCAGTTTTGAGGCAAACAGTGAGAAAAGGATTAAATGTATTTTCGAGCCATAATCACTTTTCGAATATGTTTCTACAGTGAATCTCCGTTATCCATAAAACCGGAAGTTTCTGGAAGAATTAAGCTTTCACTTACACCACATCGATTAATGTAGGTTGAAAGAAAAAAAGTATACACTTTCAGCAGGAAGGGAAAAGAAGGTCCGAGAAAATCTCGATGAAAATCTTTGAGTAATCTATTACACCCTCGGATCTGACATTGCTGACTGCGATCTACATACATTAAAGTATTTTCCATTTCAGTTCCCTCTACATTCATATAAAAATGCAGAATCGAATTTTTAAAAAAATGTAAACGTAAATGCAATTTTTTAAGTAAATTTACCTACGGAACATGTTCTCGACAATTTCAAAAGCATTCACGCAGTCATAAAATGCTAAATCAAGATTCTCTAAAGAATTCCAAAACATTGTGAAATAGCTTAAGGGCTTGTCAAAAGCTGTCACACGTTTTATGTGAAAGTCGCCATATAAAACATATCACAACTTTGACATGTTAACCTACGCTCGAAAACTTGGAGAACCTTTCATAAAAATGTCTAAGGCAGGATTAAAAAAAAGTATAAAAAATTACTCTTGCTATAAAAGTCTGAAAGATAAAAACAATGCCTAAATTATACATTGTATGAAAAAATAATTAGAGATAATATTACCATTTTTTAGATATTTAAACAAGTGGAAAAATTGTGAAAAAAAATCGAGAAAAATGTCTAAGAATGGAAGATTTAAAGATTAACAAGGATAATATTTGCGCAAAGTATTAAAAAAGGATTCACATTTGGAAGAATGGATTTTAAGCCTAAAACGAACACTATGTATATAGCTCTTCTCAATAGCTCTTCGCTTTTCAAGAAGACAGCCTCAAGCGGGGTCAACCAGTAATCGACTCAGCACTTACTCTCGTCGTCTCTCTTCCTCTCTTCTCTCAAACTGTATGTCACAGAACGCCTACGCCTCCATACTTTTGAATTTTATCTACCTTACGAATTTATACATCCAATTTAAGGTATGGAACTCAATACACTAAATGGAAAAGTAAAATTTATTGGCCCATTGCCTAAACATCGAAAAATTTATCCACTTCCTCTACGAACTCAAAATTCCTTCACGATAAGATTCTCATAAGATATGCTCTTTTCCGTATAATAATAATGACATTAATCTTACAAATAATACCTTTCTGAAAAGGTAGAAATATAAATAATGTCTTGAAAATCCTTATGAAACATGATAACAAACTAAACTTATGAAAAATAATCCTACAAAGGAAATAAAAAATAATCCCACAAAAGAAATAAAAAATAATCTTCTGAATAATAATCTGATGAATAATGATGTTTATGTAAAATATATCTTGTCTTTAGCATATCTTTGTTGAGTTATTTTTTCGTAAATAAATCGAACTTTTTAAATACGTACTTTTATGTAGCTTTTTATATGTTCAAATGATCCAAAATAAAATAAAGTGGAATATATAAAATAAAGTAAAATAAAATGTAGAACTTTCTGTTTTAAGTTTTCCCAATAATTTTAATTTTAACATTGATTTCCTTGTGCTTTAAAAAGTGTAATTTGTAATAATAGTGTATCATTATTAAAGATAATGTTTAAATCACGAATAAGTGGAAAAAACTTGGCTAATTTTGCCCCAATTAGGTTAAGAAATAAAAACGAGAATGCGTTATGGATGATATAACAAGAAAAATTTACAATTCTCTGCAAACGACATTGTTTCGTGTCGAGATTTTATTTACATTGTACAATAATTCTCAAGGCTGAATGGCAAGATTTAAATAGAAAAACTTTTCTGAACCTCTCTTGAAATTTGAAGTGGCGACCTTGTTTTGAAGCAGGCGTAATCAGCATTTACAACGCTTTCAGGTGAGTCTATTCTTAGTTCATGAATTCACTGATGATTCTCAATTGTGAAGAACATTTGCCAAATACATGCAGAAAGCAGAGACAAAAAAAGGAGAAGAAGAATGGAATTGTCAAAAGTACATATGAGAATCGTTTTATACACGAGCTAGGACCTAAAAGATTTCATGCAAAAAACAATAAACGAGAAGGCATACAAAGAAATCTGAAGAGCGAGCGAGCTTTGAAGCGAGATATGCATGTGAACTAAAAGAAGCAGAGCTGAAAGCTACGCCCTTTAAAGTACTAAAAAGAAACAGTTTTCTCCTCACTATCGATGCAAACTTTCGACCTGATTTCCAGACTCCTTTTAATATAATTTTATCTCGACTTGAAATCGCTTCGGGTATCGAACACATACAAATCGAAGGAGAAACGAATCGAAACAATACAATAAGGTCTTTCAACCTGTCCTCCATCTCTAGACATGGAAATGCGAGGCAAATATTACGAAATGTGATTCTTAAGTGAAACGTAAATCTTCACAAATAAATAACGAAATTATCAATATTCCAATACTCCAAAACCGATACATCTACTTGCAAATCCAAATAATTTGATATTTGAGCAGTATTCAATTCGAAACAAAAGAAAGATGAAACTATTGTAGAAAACAAAACGAAACTTAATAATAACTAGCATTAATATTCTCGATCGCTAACGCTCCCTCGAATTGTTTTATTTTTGAGAATTAGCTTTTGTATGTGACCTATAGAAGAAATAGTGTACTAACATTATTATTTTCACTGAATGTATATTTTTAATTTATTTTGTTATTATAAATTTTTAAGTAAATTTTCCATTACATTCTGTAAGTTTTTGGTAAAAAGAATGTTTTATTTAGATAATCGAATTTGATTTCAAAGTATGGAATTGTTTATTAGAATATATTTTTATTTAAATACACCAATTTTCAACGTTGAATAGTAGCAGAATTGCAATGCACAATATTGGCAAATTTTAAGGTAATATTGCATATAAACATTGACAAGATATTGTGCCAATATTG
>WNHD01003922.1:0-11954 GCA_011057455.1 Ganaspis sp. Gsp50
TAATTAAAAACGAAGCTTCAATCATGTTAAAACTATCACCAAACATAACCTAATTTCGTTTGATGCTAAGGTACCTTTCTTCGCGACGCGACACATATAATATAATGTATAATACATAATTAAAAATATATAATATAATCTATAATACTTAATTAAAAATATATAATATAATCTATAATAAATAATTAAAAATATATAATATAATCTATAATAAATAATTAAAAAATAATATAATTAAATGTTTTAGATTTCTACGAAATTATCAAGATTATGAGCCAGACAATAGAGTTTCTGAACGACTCAATGGTCTTTGCGAAGAAAGTGGAATTTCAACAGCTAATGAGACACCTCTTGATGACAAAATTAAGCGCTTCGACTTGCTAGTTCGTTGTGAACAGGAATTTCAACACAAAATACCAAATTCCAGTCTGTGCGAAATAGAAACAATAGGTAATTTTGACAATTATTTGTTGTAGATCAAATAGCATTGTTTTATAATTTATTTATCAATTTATTTTAAATTTTGTCTGCCATTTTGAATCCGCCATTTTTAATTTTGAAAATCTAATTGCAGATTCGTAATCAGCGACTCTAAAACACCCTGAGTGACACATTTGAAATTAATAAAACAAAACTTCAAAACCAACATCCGCCATTTTTAATGTTGACAATTATTTTTGTAGATCAAAGCCTTGCTTTATTTATTAATTTATTTTCAGTTTTGTCTGCCATTTTGAATCCGCCATTTTGAATTTTGAAAATTAACTTCAGATTCGTAATCAGTGACAAATACGAGTGACAAATTTGAAGTAAATAAGACAAAAATTCAAAATTAACATCCGCCATTTTGAATTTTGAATATCAGATTCGTGATCAGTGACTCCAAAAATCCACGAGTTAAATTATTTAGGCTAATTTAATGAGATTAAGGGGATTAGTAAAATAATTTGCTTGTTTTTCAAAATTTTGCATTGAATTTGACGACATATTGTGTCCGCCATTTTGAAATTTTTAATTCTGTTCTACACGCCCCTGAAGTAGGCAATTTCTATGCACTTTTGGTTGAAAAAAGAATTACATGCTTACACTTTTTGTAAATGAAAAAAATATCTTTGAAATTGTTTAAAAGTTGTGTTTTACAAAATTCTGAAGAATCAGCAAAATGTAACACGTAATTTTGTAAAAATAACTTTTAAAGAAAATTATTAATAAATTCATACCAGACATACGATTCTGATGTTTTATGAATGTATACCAATTTTGATATGTTTATTATTTTAAGAGTAAAATGGCGGAGAAAATTTGTCTTATGTCAGTATGGTGTAAATGTGTTTTTTACATTGCTACATATGAAATAATATTTTGTTTTCTAGGAGATTTGAGACAATTTTATGAGACTCCAGTATGTACTGCAATGCCCCTTGATTCCTTCAAATCTATGGAATTACCGAAGAATTTACATATACTTTATGATTATCATCGTTTTCATCCAGGTTTGTTTTTATTTCGTATTTTTAATAAAAAAAATTTATTTTTATTTTTTTCTATTTTTTATTTTTATTTTATTTTTTTATTTTTTATTTTTATTTTATTTTATTATTTTTTTTTTTTTGTTATTTTATTTTGTTATTTTATTTTTTAATTTATTTTTAACATAATCATAAAAAGTTTATAGAGTTCGTATGGTGAATTTAGTCGGTTCAATAATAGTACATTTCGTAACAAATATTTCGCGAAAAACCAAAATTAAATTTGTGACACGATCTCAAGAAAGGGACCTTAGAAGCATTTGAAAATAGGTTATGTTTATTGGTAGTTTTAACTTGATAAATGCTTTCTTTCTAATTATTTGCAACCCAAAAAAAGTGTTTCTTGAATATTTAGTATATGCACTATTAAGAAGAACTGTTTTCGTCTGCAAATAATTAAAAGAGAAGCATTAATTAAGTTAAAACTGTCAGCAAACATAACCTATTTTCAAATGCTTCTGATTATGTCACATTTAAACAAAATTTTACTTGAATGAAAAATTTGTCATTGTGAATAATGAATAATAATTTCATACTTTTTTTCCTTTATTTTAAACAAGATTTATTGAAGAATTTTATTACAATTTAATTTATAATTAACTAACATTTTTGAAACAAAAATATTTTGATACAATCAAAATCTTTTTTTCGTGCTTTGTATTTAAATATCGACGTTACATTTTTTTTAAAATTACTAATGTTTATTGAGCAGGATATCTCGAAACCGTTTTGACCGATTTTAATAAAATTTGGTATGCTTATTACACTCTCGAGAATCTAGAAACGAACACAAGCATTTTTAGAAATACTTAATCGAAAAAAATTTTTTAACGTAATTAAAAAATATTACTTTAAATTTGATAGATCATTTCGTTATTTTGTTTCTAATCGCAATTTATTATTTAAACAAATTATTTCAAGTATTTTAATAGTACTGCAGGGTTTCTAAAAAATTTTCTTCACAAAATTCTATAATATTTCCATGATTTCCATGAGAAAAATTTCCATGATGTTTTTTAATAATTCTTTCATTAAAAAATGAATTTTTCAATATTTTGTAAGAATCTAAATTACTCAAGACGATTATTTATAATTTTAAAACCATTTTAGATATTTTAAAGTGCTTTTAAATGTTTTAAAGTATTTTTAAATATTTCGAAGTATTTTTAAATATTTTGAAGTATTTTTAAATATTTTGAAGTATTTTTAAATATTTTGAAGTATTTTTAAATATTCTGAAGCATTTTTGGATATTCTGCAGCATTCTTAAATATTTTGAAGTATTTTAAAGTAGTCTAAAATATTATAATACTTTTGATATATTTAAAGAATCTAATTTATTAAAATCTGTTTATAATTTATTTAATACTTAAAATGTTAATATTTTTAATTACTTTGCAATATTCTGAAGTATTTTAGTGTTTTTAAACAATTTAAAATACTGTGACAAATTTTGAAGTTTTTTAAAGAATTTTAAAGTAATTTTAAGTATTTTTAAATATTTTAAAGAATTTCTAAATATTTTGAAGTAGTATGAAGTATTTTAAAGTAGTTTTAAGTATTTTAAAATATTTTAAAGAAATTTGAAGTGTTTGTAAATGTTTGGAAGTATTTGGAAGTAGTCTGAAGTATTTTAAAGTAGTTTTAAGTACTTTTAAATATTTTTAAGTCATTTTAAGTATTTTTTAAATATTTTTCAGTATTTTAAAGTATTTTGGAGTATTTTGAAGTATTTTGAAATATTTTAAAAGCATTTTAAGTATTTTTTAATATTTTTGAGTATTTTGAAATATTTTTAACTCACATTTTAATTATCTCTTAACATTCTGTAGTATTTTTATGTATTTTTTAATATCTTGCAGTATTTTGATGTACTCTGAAATATTTTATATATTTTTAAAATATTTTAAAAAACTAATACTGTAAAATCTTTTTATACTTTATTTAATACTTATCATACTAATATTTTTAAATACTTTGAACTATTTTTAAATACTTTGAACTATTTTAAAGTATCTTTAAATATTTTGAAGTCTTTTAAAGTAATTTTAAGTATTTTACAATATCCATGATATAAATTCCATGATATAAATGAAAATTCCATGGGATTTCCATGATTCCGTGAGAAATAACGAAATTCCATGAGAATTACAGGTTTTCCACCTTTTCCAAAGTTTTAAAAACTTTGTGTACTGGATGTTGGGAACAGAAATAAAATTATTTTGCAACTTGTGTACAACTTTCAAACAAAATACATTACCAGCTGAATTTATAGATTTTAAAATTTTGTTGATATTTTTTTTATATATTTTAGAAAAAAACTGCAAATTTTATATTTTTCTCTTATTTTTTAGATACTGATACCAAGTTCGGAGGTAAAACGGCATTCCCACAGAGCTCGACATTAGTGACTGGTTTGAAATATAAGAAGAAATATCCTGGTCACTCTCAGAGATTAATTTTAAACGAATATAGAAATAAAAATGATTACTGAAAATGTTTTCTAAATCATGAAACGATCAGTTTTACCAACTCTTTTGTAACTAATGAATCTACGTGATTTAAATTGTTCAAGTTTACATAAATTTCGAATATATGCGATTTTACACGAGTTTTATTTTCAGTCTTTTTTCAGAAAGTTGAAATTGTACATTGTTACAATGTAAACTAAACTCTTCTTTCTTTTTCGTTCGATTAAAAAGTAAAGATTACTGAAGAAGAAAAATTATTTTGTCACAAATCTTTAGTCACTTTTGTGACTAAAGAGCAAAAATGACTAAACAATAAAATTGACTAGACAAAAGTGACTAAACAATAGAAAAGACTAGACGAAAATGAATAAAGAACAATAATGACTGAACAACAAAAATCACTAGACTATAACTAAAGAGAATAACTAAAGAACAAAAATAATTAAAAAAACGAAAATAACTAAACGAAAATTACTAAACCAGGGTTTCTACTAATTTTTCTTTACAAAATTTCATGAGTTTTCCACGACCTCCACCAGAAAAAGAGAAAAATTTCGATATTTTTTAATATATTTCTTAAATAAAAAATTAATTCTTCAATATTTTGTAAGAATTTAAATTATTCAAGATTATTGTTTTTAATTTTAAAACCGTTTTAAGTATTTTCAAGTATTTTTGAAACTTTTGTACCATTTTTAAATATGTGACGTGTTGCGAAGAAAGGTACCTCTTAGAAGCAAACGAAATTAGGTTATGTTTGGTGGTAGTTTTAACTTGATTAAAGTTTCGTTTTTAATTATCTGCTGGCAGAAACAGTTATTTTCGATAGTATACAAAAAATCTATTCAAGAAACATTGGTTTTGATTTCTGATAATTAATAAAAAGGATGCTTTAATCAAGTTAAAACTACCACCAAACGTAACCTAATTTCGTTTGATTCTAAGGTACCTTTCTTCGCAACGCGTCACATATTTTGAAGTATTTCGAAATATTTTAAAGAAATTTGAAGTACATATTTTGAAGCATTGGGAAATATATGCATATATTTTTAAGCAATTTAAAGTAATTTGAAGTATTTTGAAGTAATCTGAAGTATTTTAAAGTAGTTTTATGTAGTTTTAAATATTTTTAAAAAATTTGAAGTATTTTTAAATATTTAAATTTTTTTTAAATTAGTGGAAAGTATATGGAAATATTTTAAAGTAAGAAGTACTTATTTTTATAACTATTCTGAAGTAGTCTGAATTATTTTTGGGTAGTTTTCAAAATGCTTCAAAGAAATTTTAATGATTTTGAAATATTTTGAAATGTTTTCAATTTTTAAAGGACTGGGCAAAATTTTTGTTTAAATCATTTTTAGAATTTTAAAATTTTTGTAGTATTTTGAAGTAGTATTTAAAAGTAGAATTTAAAAGTAGTTTTGAGTATTTTGGACAGTAGTTTTTACAGTAGTTTACAGTAGTTTTAAATATTTTGGAATAGTTTCAAGACATTTTGAAGTAGTCTGAAGTATTTTAAAGTATTTTTAAATATTTTGAAGTGTTGTAAAATATTTTGAAGTATTGGGAAACATATTTAGTTATTTTTAAATAATTTTAAAAGTGTATTTAAATATTTCGAAGTATTTTTAAGTAGTCTGACGTATTCTAAAGCAGTTTTAAGTATTTTTAAATATTTTGAAGTATTGGAAAGTATTTGCAAATAGTTTAAAAGTAATTTAAAGTACCTATTTTAAAATATTTGGAAGAAATTTCAAATATTTTGAAATAGTCTGAAATATCGTAATACTTTTAAAATATTTAAAAAACTAATTTACTTAAAATCTCTTTATATTTAATTTAAATATTTTTAAATATTTCTAAGTATTTTTGTGTTTTTAAGTATTACTTCCTCATAGAGGAAGCTCTGTTTCTTAAAATATTTTAAAGTATTGGGATGTATTTGGAAATATTCTAAAGTAATTTTAAATATTTTGAAATTTTGGGAAATATATCGAAATATTGGGAAGTATATCGAAATATTGGGAAGTTTTTCGAAATATTTTGAGGTATTGGAAAGTATATCGAAATATTTTGAAATATTGGGAAGTATATCGAAATATTTTGAAATATTGGGAAGTATATCGAAATATTGTGAAGTTTTTCGAAATATTTTGAGGTATTGGAAAGTATATCGAAATATTTTAAAGTATTGGGAAGTATTTCGAAATATTCTAAAGTAATTTTAAACATTTTTAATAATTTTCAAATATTTTAAAGGAGTTTGAAGTTCCTTTCTGTAAAAAAAACAGTATAAAATACCAACAAACTACGAACAAAATTGTATAATATCCAAATGTCTCTCTAATACATTCAATCTTAATCTACAGAAAAAATAAGAGCGACGAAGTTATTTCTGAGTAACAAAAATTTTATTTTCAACAATTAAAAACTATGATAAATACATCCTACTTTAAGCGTTATTCGCGCCCGATTTTTCCACTAATTCTAGCAATGATTGCAAACTTGTGTCAAAGAGTTCACAGCGGATTGGCATTTCCAGGGAATAGAATGGGTTCTTTAGTGCATAATCTGCATAAAGTTCGTACACTCTCTTTGTTAAGACTTCCACTCCTGTTTGCGAAGGTTCAGCTATAATAATAAACTTAACACCTGTTAACGTTTGATAACAATATAATCGAAAAGTGTCTGCTTCAAGGACTTCAATGCCCGAAGAACGTGGCTCCGGACTCAGTTGACTGGCAATGGCGAAAAGAGGATAAAACATCGAAGCTAGAAAAATCTTTTCATTAGTTGTCATTTTTGCACGACTGAATTTTAAAGTTATTGGGTAGTTTTCCTGCTTATCGAGTAATTCGATGACATTTCGTCCGTCTGCGAGCTCGCATCCTGTCACTGGTTCGCCGTTTATTGCAGTTAGTATGTGTCCCACTGAAAATGGAAAAAATTCAAAAGGATAAGTTCGATGATATAATATTCAAAAGAGAAGAGAAATGTATTTTTTATGCATCCAAAGAGTTACAAACGAATCTTTAATCAAGTTAAAACTACCACCAAGCATAACCTATAATCGTAGCTTTGTTTTATATTTATTTCATTTTGTTTTATATTTATTTCATTTTGTTTTATTTACTTATTTATTTCTTTCAGAAGTGCTATTAGGAATGAACGTTTTTGTTTAATAACTTACCATTAATTCCGTCCCTCTGACCAAAGACAACAATAGTCTTTTTATTTTCATATGAAAGTTTTATGTCCAGAGGATAATTGAATACTTTTTCAGTTTCGACTTTTGGTACATTGTGATCATGATTGAAAATCAAACCACCAGATTTGGAAACAATGTAAACACCATAAATAACCATTTTTGGTGCTTCAGGTAATTAATCTACGTAAGTAGTTCATAAAAAATTAGAAATCTGCAAAATAATACTATAATTTATTATTATAATAATAATAAAATAATAATTAAGCATTAAATGAGTGCATTTTATGATTATTTCAAATTTCACAAAATACTACTCTTATTTTTCTTGAAGAAGCTATCATTGTTAAATTTCAAAAAAAATTTGACTCACAAAGAATTTCTAATTTAAAAAGTTTAAAAACATTTAGAGTTAACGAAACTAATTTATGATTCTAATCATTCTTACTAGAAAAAATAAACAAAAGTTTTATACTTTCTATTTACAATTAAGTTTAATTAATAATACTTTCTAATTAAAAGAACACTCGTATTTAAATAATTTAGTATACTATTTTCATACTATTTTTTACTTTAACCAGTAGGCTGCCGGAAAACCTAAATATAGGCTTAATTGCTGAATTTGCCAAACGCCGGCAGCATACAGGTTAATATAAATTTTAGTGGTTATGTGTCAAACAGAAATTAATTAAAAAATTAAATTAAATTCTGATTTAATTTAATTATCTCGAAATGTCAAAAAATGGATTTATTCACTTTGCTTGCTTGGGACAAGTGTATAGAATTAAAAGTGTGGAATAAAATATCCTCGCAATAAAACAGTTTATGCCTTGAATTCCTTGAATTTCAACTTAATTGAAACTCATAGGCAATATATTTAGTATTTTAAATAAAAAATCAAGTAAATTTGTCTTTATTTAGCCCTACAGAAGCGAGAAATAAATATAAGAGTTAGAATAATAATATACTAGTAAAATTAATATATTTAGAATCATATATAGAATGATGTAATTAGATAACACTTGAATAATAATTAATTTATAGTGTTCAAGATGATTTTTGACAGCTGTCACATCTAATAACCTTAAATTGAACACTCGTGTGTGTCTATTGTGACTTGTAACCGTAGTACTGATTGTAACAATGAGCGTTAGAATGTAAATATTTAAAAACTTTTTACAATAAAGTATGAACTAGAGGAATGTATTCGGGTGTATTAAAGAAAATTTAATATAACTAAAACTGTTGTATGAGCTGCATGAGTAAAAATTTGTTATAACCTATATAACAACAAACTATACACATTAAACAAACTAAACACATTTGCAATAAAAACAGTGTCATAATAAAAGTGCTGTCAACTTATGTACTTTACTTACTTTGTTTTTGTATATTTTTGATTGTAAACAATTAAATTATTATTTATAATACACAAGTTTACCAAAAGTAACTCTGTTTACATATTTTGACATTTTAAGTATAGTAAATTTCATGTTTTCATGAAACTCTACATTCCAAGGATGGGAAAGTATACGCGTATCTCGAGATATAAGGGTGCTTTCACGTCAAAGAACGAAACGAATTTTCTGTCTCATTTACACTAATGCAGGCTGGTAAAAAATAATTATAAAGGCCTAACATAGTATTTTTAAATACAACATAATATTTTTAAATACAACATAATATTTTTAAATACAACATAATATTTTTAAATACAACATAATATTTTTAATACTAATACAACATAGTATTTTTAAATTAAAAGTTGAACGATCTTTAATATAGGAACTTTTTTTTAACAAAAGACCGATTTTGATAAAATTTGATAGATTGTTATTAGTTTCTAGATTTACAGTCAACTCTATGAATAGTGCCCCAGATTTGCAACTTGATGAATTCATGGTGGCACTATTTATAGGTCTGCCTGTAATCAAATCTTTTGAGCACATTTTTTTTATTGAAAAATACGATCTTTCAATAAACTTTTTGACCTAATTAAAATGAAAAAAATTACTTTCCTTTTATCGATACGAATCGAAGAAATTTATTACATTTTACCCTTGTTTCTAACAAAAGAAACAGCATAAGTTTAAAATTAACATTTTTTATAAACATTTATTTTTACAGAAAATTGACAAAGCTTGGTACAAGTACTTATATCTAAATTTTTCACAAATGAACAATATTTTTGATTATTTTTTGCATTTATGTAAGACAAAATAAAGTTTTTTAAGCATTAAAATTATTCGTAGAGATGCGTTTAACACATTTGGAATTAGCTTCTTTGTTTCTTTTAAATCATTTTCAATTATTTATTTGATAAAAGAGCCTCTCGAAATAATTTGCACGACAACTTGGGTCTCGTTTTGAAAAACTCCTCCAAAATATTATCAGTAATTTTAAGAGTATTAAAGTTTCGAACCAATAAATTAATGCACTGTTTTTCTAGTGCCATCTCTTCATAATCGTTGGCAAATTTTAAAACCTCCATCACATTCTTTTGCTTGATCAAGTTTTTCTCCAAGAAATCCAGACAGATAATTTGCAAATCTTTGATTTGATAGTAGTGGGCGATTTTAAAAATGTCAATTGCTAAGCTTTCCATTTTTCCAACTTCATTTGTGTAGATGAATTTTAAAACTTCTGAGAATGGTTCTTCCTCGAAGTTTACTTGCACTTCATTATTGAGATTTTCAATATTTTGGTGGGAAAACATTTTCTCAAAATATGCGCTTCTAGCATACAAAATCGATTTATGTGCTGGAATTGTTAGTTCGTTATTTATTTTAAGTGTAACATCACTAAGTGTCTCATTTTTTAAAAGCGACATAAAAGATTTCGAAAAATTGCTTTTGATAAGCGATGCAGATTTGGACAAACTCTTTGACGTAAGACATTCAATGTTAAATCTTATTTTAAAAGCTGGATACGAATTATAAAATTCTGTTATCTTACTATGAGTTATTAGATTACAAAATCCAAGTTTGGTCATTTTTTTGTCATTAAGTACACACAGTTTTTCTTTTGTGTATAATATATCTCCAGTGGGACGAAGAAATGAAACAGTTAATTTAGCACTTACATTTTCCTTGAAATTATAACGTTTAAATATTTTTGATTCTAATCGTGCAAACAATGATACGTACGACATATCACTACTTGATATAAAAGATCCGAATGATAATCCTACATTGTTGTCAGGTGGACATTCACAACAGGATCCGGAAACATATTCACCACATGAATTGTTACAAAAATTAGTTACTAATTTTAAAAGTACTCCAGATCCTGAATCTTCTTGTAGCTGTTGTTCTCCATTATATGCAGGAAAAGAATTAAAATTTTTGGAGTTAGTTGTCCAGTTGTAAATAATTGCCGTTGTTTCTTCCGACATTTTTGCTTCACTCTTCGTCACAAACCTATAATATGAAACTGAATTTAATTTTTTAAATTTACAAAATAAATTATGTATAAGAGGATTAAAGATATCCCTAAATTTAAAAAATTCCGAATTTTGGTACTAATTTTACAAAGTAGTAAACAATTGGTCCTTTTTATGCTCAGAAAAATAGACACACACAGAAAAAGTACTTTTTTCGAGAGATCAGAATTACATGGAATCAAGGAAAACATTTTAGAACTTTAGAAGCATCAGAACATATCAGAACAATCTTCACATTCTTTAGCATGATTGATGCACTAGTTTAGGATTCTACGTTCGTCTTGATATCACGTCTCTTTTGCTAAGGATTTCAATTACTTGCACGTCAGACGTACTAAGCAAAGGAAAATCTAGAATAAGTGGTTTCTAAAGGTCGACGCGTTGCAACCGACCTTCACAAAGGCCTTAGGGTGACGTCCCATGACTGCGTTTTCTTTGCGTTTTATCACTAGACCATGAGTGCGCAAATGACAAACATATATTTGCGTCTCTTTTTATCTCATGGCCTGGTGATAAAACGCAAAGAAAAACGCAGTCATGGGACGTCACCCTTATTTTGGATTCTCAGACTGATGATTAGCGTGTCAGAAGGTCTAAAACGTCTACAATATTTTCTGTGTAGTGTACACGGAAAGAAATCTGATAGAATTATTCTATCCGATAGACCGATAGAGTTTTTCTATCAGATGCTAATATGATTAGTCTATCGCTCTGGCCTGAAAAGTAGATGATGGCGATGCAATAATCCTATTGTGCGGTATGAAAAGTACTAGTGGTGTCTGATAGAAAAACTCTATCGGTCTATCGGATAAAATAATTCTATCAGATTTCTTTCTGTGTATTGAGAATAAAATTAATATTTTATAGCTATAATGGATTTCAAATAGTTTGAAATCATATATACTTACAATAAATACAATAAATAAAAGTTTCTTTCTATGTAGTATTGTTCTATATCCATATGAAATGTCAAGGCATGAAGTAAAACTACATAGAAGAAAACTCGGCGAGTAGAAATTTTCTAGTGGAAAAGAGGAAAGCATTAATGGCCGGGACTGTACAGTCGACGCCAGATATGCCTAACATCCGGCCAAAAATCCACTAGCACAATTATCGCTTTAAGTGATTTCCCATCCATGGTATATCCATGGCAGTTTGAAATGATTTCCCAACCGTGGTACCCTTTTCTTTAGGATAGAATCACATGCACGCGTAAAGCTGCAAGCAGCATGCTGCAAATCATGAGTGTGAGAGCAATAATGATATTCGCTGTCTCTCTTACACTCACGATTTGCAGCATGCTGCTT
>WNHD01003923.1:0-11951 GCA_011057455.1 Ganaspis sp. Gsp50
AAAAGCATGGTTTATTTGTTTATTTATAAACTTACATTTTTTGTTGATGCACCATTGGAAAGAGCGATTCTTGGCCAATAGGAAATGACTATTGCAAAAATTTTCCTATAAAGTTATACCATTAAAATATTAGGTCAAACTTCGTGACAAAATATTGTACATTTGGGCGTTAATGGGTTAATGTATTTTTTAATTATGTTTGCTGTGATCTTTATGTATAAGTCTCATTAACTGCTGCATAAAAATGTCGCACGTCCGCTGTTGAAAGTTGTTCCACTATCAAAAGGAAACAATCGTGATTTAAAAAACCGTTTTGAATTGTCATGAAATCTTCAATTTTTGTGATTTGAGCATTTATTTCTCTTAACACTTCGATGTGCTCATTTATGAAATCTTCGAATATATGTGACTCTAGGCTTTCGTTTAGTTTTTTTGCCAAATTTTCATTAAAATAGATTGCTTGCTTTACCTTATTTAAGTTTAAAAAAT
Source organism: Ganaspis sp. Gsp50 (assembly GCA_011057455.1). NCBI lineage: Eukaryota > Metazoa > Arthropoda > Insecta > Hymenoptera > Figitidae > Ganaspis > Ganaspis sp. Gsp50. The sequence goes on from WNHD01003923.1 coordinate 490, forward strand.
CAAAAAGTGTACATTGTTCTTCAATATTTATTGCAGAAAGTTTAGATATAACGTTCTCTTTCATTTTTAGGAAATAGTATTCTGTTCTCAGAGAAATAAAAGCTCTTCGTAATGAGCGATGCATCTGAATCTCTTCCTGCTTCATGATTTGTACAAATGCTAAATACATGTAATCAGTAATTTCCAAATCACATTTTCGAATTAGTACATTTAGTATCGAAAATTCCCTTTCCATTTGCACAGGTGGCGTTTCTTTGTCTAATAACAGTTTTTTGCACAAGTCTGTAGTGGTCGTGTTATAGAAGTGAGATATTTGGTTTGGATCTAGACCACCGTCTATAAGAATACTTATCTCTTGTGCACTTTTACCTTCATTTATTGCACTCTGCAGCATGTTAACGCAATCTATACATGATGAAGGTGAGTAGTTGTCATTTCCGCATATTCGAAGAACACGCTGAAGATCAGCATCTTTTAAACATTTAAAAATTGCTACTGCCAATACCTTTGCACGCTTCATTAGAAGAGTAGAAATTGTGTTTATGTATTCTTCGAGTTGAGATGTATTATTTTCATCCTCTGCTAACTTAATTACTTCGTCTACAAGCTCATCATATTCAAAGTATCTTAAAAGAACTGTAGGACCTCTTGCATTCTGAAATATATATAAAAAGAAATATTCTTAATTTCAAAGTGTTTTTAAACAATAAGATTTAGGAACATAATCAGTATTACTACTCTTTAAACAAATTCTCGTCATTTGTAAAGGTCATCAGTTTCATATTACTTGTATTGTCATGTGTAACTAAAAAGAATTTCGCAATTTTACTCTTAAAATAATAATTATATGAATACAATAAATTTATAGACAATTGCAAAACATTATCAAGAAGGTCTGTGATATACATACGACTTAGTTACATTTGTTATTTACACATTCATTATTACAAATTTTAAATGTTTTGATTGTACATCACGTGGCTACTGACATAATTACACATCGCACATTCTCCATAATCAAAATTTTAGTCGCGGTACTATTTATCGTATGTTATGGTTTATTTCATGTACAAATAGTATATTCACTAGGACCTCATTATGTGGAATAAGAAGATAATTAGTGACACAACAGAACTTCAAATTGTACCTCAGTGAAGTATTATGAAGGTGGTATGTTTTTTCCACTAAATATTAAATTTATTTTATTAAGACTCTTCAATTTTTTCAACTTTATTTATTTCTTTATTTATTTCAGAACAAATTCAATATATAGCCAAAGTTAGTAGAAAATTATAGAACTGTAATTAATTAATAATAAAGTTATACTTGTTTATGTAATTGAATTAATCGTCATGTAATAAAAAAAATATTTACCATCGTTTCTAAATTGAAAATTAAAATGTGTCGTCAAAATAAAAAAAATCCTCTCCAACTTTAATATTATTTGCAATAAAATTGCTTCTGTTTAATGATATTTTCATTCGCTAGCCTTAGTATTCTGGTGACTTTTATACAAACTGTTGGCGATTTTTCCAAAATGAATGCGTGCCAAAGAAAGAATTTAAAGTTTGCAAAAAGAATTAGATTTAAGTAGAAAAGTAACATCGGGTCTCTCTATATTGCATTTAAGGCATAACAAAATTTTAACGCAGAAAACACCTATACAGTCTAAAATTAATAATTTAATTTCTACAAAAAAATAAAAAGTAATAATTTCTTACGAAAATAACAATAACGGATTTATTTAATATTATTATTCAATGTTTTGTAAATATATTTATAGGTGCGTATATGTTTCTAACCATTAAAAACAATTTTAAGATATGATTTTTAAATGTTTTGGAAAGTTTTATAATGTTTAAAAGTGTTATAAAAGTAATATAAACTTTAATTGGAAAATATTTTTATATAAATTATTTGAATAAATACTCTAACAAATAGCAATATATGCCCTTCCCTTTCTTCAAATTATTGTCATTAATTTTGGACTCAATCAAACGGACGACACTCCCAAACAGTCCGTTTACGCGAAGGCCAAGTGTATACATATAACTTTTAATAGTATAATAATTCACAATGAAGCAGCTATTAAACAATCAATAATTATGAATATTGATATTAAAAAACCATAAACATCTGCAATTGAAAGTAATCCCTTCCCTATAACTTATGTTTTTTACAAAACTGCTGTTTGATTGCTCATGAAAGTAGCACCTTCAAAAAATTTAATAAATATTTAGTTAAAGCTAAACATTCCACCTCTTTTTTTTACATATGCATACAAGAAATTAAACATTGTACACTTACTCCATCCTATACAAAATAGTATTGCAATACATACCATTCTTTTTGCGTTGTCAACTGAAACTCTGGAAACAACTGGAACTTTTGCCTAAAATTTATTTACAAAAGTAATCAGTAACCAAAAGCCAAATAATTGCAACAGTTTTTATGAATATACATAACAGCCACATAGCACTGAATCTTTCCCACATCTTTTCTAAAGCTTTAAGCACAAGGTTCAGAAAATTTAATTGCATGCTTTAGGAAAACTTGCAAAAAGATTTAAATGTCCGCTATGATTAAATCTTTAACGAGAAGGTTTCCTAAAGCTTGTATTTACAGTTTTAAGCAAGGTTCAGCGTAAAGCTGCAATAAAGATTCAAATTAAATGATGGGTAGACAAGAAAATTTACAATCAGGCTCAGTCCTGAAATATGGCTTTTACGGATGCGCAATATTTTGCGCAAAATTTAAAAAAATGTATGCATTCTTATGGACTCCCATACATGGTGCTCAATGCGTAACTAAAAATTAATCGGTTTCCATAAATTATCATTGATTTTTTAACAATATTCTTTTAAGTAATTAATTTGGATGTTTATTACAGCTTTACGCAGAACCTTGCCTAAAGTTGAAAATGCAAGGTTTACAGAAGCTTCCAGGACAACATTTATTAATAGCGGACATTTAAATCTTTATGCAAGCTTTTTTAAGGCATGCAATTAAATATTCCGAACCTTGCAGTTAAAGCTTTAAAAAAGGTTTAGGATAGGTTCAATGCTATGTGGGAGAAAGTAATACATTTAGGTAGAAGTCCTTAATGTCAATATTAATTAATTGTAAGAATCAACAGAAAACTCAGAAATAAAAGACAGTCATTAAGTCTTTAGCAGGCAAATGAATGGGGGAGATTAGTCTAGAACAGACTAACGCTTGAGGCGAACATAATTTAATATCTTATTGAATGAAGGTAAAATTTAAAACAAATACATACGCTAATATGTAGTTGTAACGCTTTTAAGAAAGTTTCAAGTACTTTATTCTACAATTAAAGTAAATGAAACCAATTGGAGGAAAATAAATTTTTAGTACAGCACACTCAGAAAAGTGTTTTTTCAAATTAAACACACTTTGCTTTTGTCAAACAAATTCTATATTTACTATACAGTGAATCATATGTTTGTTTCAGCTAAACAAAAATTTTTCATTTTTTATATAAAATAAATATTTGTTTAAATCAAAGAAAACTGTAATTGTTTATTAAGTATATATTTGTAGAAATTTAAAGAGGTGGCCGTCTTGCCTAAAACGGACAAAATGCACTGTCTTTTCCGCGACAATTGGAAGGTAATTGTCTTAATTAATTAGATATATATTTTTGGCATATTATGGAGGGGGTATCACCCTCGGAATCACCTTAGGTCGCTTTCTCTTAAATCTAATTTTATATTTATAATTTCCTCAATTACAGTAATACAAATATTTACACTTTCATTATATAAATGTGGAAATTCGCCAATTATACTCTTTCTTAGAAACAAAAAACCCTCAAACTGCTGTGAATCATATTTACAAGTTTATTAATTCGTATTATTTATAGAACATTTTGAATTGAATATTAGAAAGTAAATTTCATTAAAATATTGTTTGATTTCTCATTCACGTATGTGACGTAAATGTTTTCCAGACATTCGGAATATAATTGTCTTGTTATAACTAATGATTGAACACGTTATTGATTATTTATTTAAAATATTTAAGACAATAAAAAATTACAAATTTATTATTATAGAATTTGGTATAATAACCAACAAAGTACATTTCCATTCAGAAAAAGGAAAAGCAATTGAATAAAGTTTTAATCATTCGAAAGTTTCTTGTTTCCAAATTTTGGTACACGTGACAAGGGCGATTCACAAAGGGAAATTTGCTGGTGGTGGTTGCACTGAATATTATTTTTTAACACATTCTCTTAAAGCTATATATTAAATATTTCAACTTACAGTTTATTGCCTTTTGAAGCTCTTTTCGTTTATCATCAAGTGTACATAGGAGAAAAATAATGTACTACACGTAGAGTTTTATACAAAATACAACAAAGTTATAACTAATGACGTAGTTAACTCTGCTGTTTCTTCTTTTTTCTTTACGCCGAATGGCGGCGCGGGAGTCTGGACTTCAAATCTATAGCTTCTTCCTACATCCCCCCCTCTCCCTAAGCAAGTAGATGGACTGTTTGCGCTTTGTGTTCATAATTAAAACTTTTGTAAGAAAAGTAATATTATTATAGAAATTCATAAAAATAAAATGTGTCCTTTAAAAGTTTATTGTATTGAAATTAGAAAGCGAAATATGCTAAACAACTGTGCTTTCAAATCATTGGCTACAGTAAATAGAAGGAGTGGTTAACCGTTCTTTTAGTCTTGTCTGTCTTATTCTCGGCTAACCACCCTTCTCCTGCCTTCTAGAAGATCGTAGTCCATATTCACCTGTCTTTTTTCACATTATTGTTCCTGTATACTTCTAATTGTACTGTATTATTACAAGCTGAATGTTTCATTAATTGTACAACATTGATTTTAACAGTTGCATTAAAGCGAACAACAAAGATAAACAGTGTTCGGTTATCTTCAATATTCAGCATGTACCGGCATGCAAAAAATGTTCAACCACGTGTACCTGCTCCCGCAAGTGCAAATCCTGCAGGAAATAGGTGTTTCGGGAAAAAAATTGAAATTTATAAAAATTATCATAGACATTACGGTACAGATTACAGGTGGCACATTGTTTCACATTATGAAAGCTCAATGAGTGGCCAGTCTTACAGGTAATTTTTTTCATTTATATAGGTTTCTAATAAGACAATATAATTACAAACTATACACTGTATTTATTATCGTTACTCGCTTCACATGTTTTTATTGCTTTTACAAGTGCATGATGAATTTCGTTCCATATCTTTTGTAAAATTTATCATACTGCTTCTTTTCTATTGATTATATTTATAAGTAACTTTTTTTTTAAAAAAAAACCAATTTCTTGAATTAAACTTTTAATAAAGAATTTATCTGAACAATATACAATTAAACTTTGCTGAAAGGAGATTTTGTACACTTATTAAACACTAAACGTTAATTAACTTGAATTTGTAAATTATGTACATCATTGTTCGCCTTCACTGGCAGAACAGATCTATGTATACAATGTAAAAATTCATTGTTTATTAATAAAATTCTTAAAATCGTACATACTCTACTTAAAATATCTGATAAACATCGCAAATTTTAAACCATTTCTCTTTCATCATTTCTCTTTTTCTCTTTCTCTCTTTTTTGTAATACACTATCGAACTTTAATCTGTAATGTACATCTGTCTTTTAATTTTCCGGTTAATTTCAAACACTTTATACGTATGGTTATATACGACTCGTATTCCAAATAAATAATAAAAATGTTCTCCGAGTGGCTTCATGTGTGTTTTATACATTCAAATCACAAGTAGTATTACTTTACCATCAAGATATAATTGATTTTTAATTTTAATTCTATAAAATCTTGCTAGACAATTTACCCGTTTCTTTGCTTTCCATTTTTATCATATATTTTGAGTTTTGCACAATGTGTAGGTATTATTCATTTGAGGATAATTATTCTTGAATATAGTATATACTCGTTATTCTACAAAGAAGTCTCCACTTAAGTAATTCTTTATTTCATGTAATTTATCAAATTTTCTCAATGAATGAAAAATATTTAAAAGATAAGAATAAATGTAATTTATATTTTAAATCGTTTTACTTTAATTATTAACCTCTAAATGTTCTTCTGTACTGACAACCAGTATGAAATCGGAAAATTTGAATCTTGGAATTTTGTTTCATTTAAACAAATTTTGTGTAAGAAAACTAAAAAATGTCAAGTGTTACTTGAATTTTGAAATTTAAAAACTTTTGTATAAAGTAGTAATAATAACTGAAGGGTGGCAAGTCAGAAGGGGTTAAGTGCCAATCTTTCGATTTTGAAATTTTCGCATAAAAAAATCAAGAAAATCCATTTAAATATTTCTGTAAAAGGATTTTATTTTTTAATGCGTTTTTAATTAGATTTTAATGAAACTAAGAATGGCAAAATAGTCGTAATTCTCTTTAACAATTACGACTTGCTTGGAAAACAGAAGACAGTGAAAATCGATATATTATGAAAGATATTAAATAAGGTTAAAATCATTTATTAAAATCGTTTTAAAGTAAAAACTTTAATCAATTTTGGTGTTTTTAATTTTTATATCATTTAACATTTCTTAAATATATCTTAATTTAATTTTTATTTAGAAATAGTTCAATTATTTTGTTATTTTAAACAATTTCAATAACGAAATGTTATTACTTTCTCAAAACTACAGATTAAAATAAAGTTAGGTGCTTAAATTTTAAACTAAGAATATTGTTCGCTTTCCAAGTCAACATTTAATTCATTATTTTCTCAATAAAAAACAATTTATTTTATGAAAACTTTTTTTCATTTGATTCATCAATTCATCAATCAAAAACAAGTTTCTCAGTTTTTTTTAAATTGCTTATTTTTATACATATCATGTTTAAAGAAATTTTTCACAGTCGACTTAAGCGTAAATTGGCACGACTTTTTTGTTCTTTTATTCGCTAAATATGTCGGTTTTTCTGAATAATTTATTCATTTCCTGGTGAAACATGACAATATCTCGAAAAGGTTTTCTCAGTTTTGTTTTTAATGAACCAATAGAATTTTTAAATATATTTTTTTCGCCTCCTGTAAAAAAATGAATTTGGCACTTGAACCCTTTTGACTTGCCACCCTTCACTGTAATTTCTAATAAAATGGTTTGATATACAAGGAATGTTAATTGCCATATTAGGGACGTTAATTGTCCTCACATGAAACGTTTCTAAAACGCACGTTTTCGAAATGCTCTATTAATGGCATGTGATGAAAATGACGTTGGTTGTAACGTTATCCATGAGATCAACTCTTTCCACCCCTTTTACTTTTACAATAATAAACAAGTATTTATGAAATTTAGTATACATTTATGCAATATCATCAAAATGGTCTGTCTGACAAAACTTATTTTATGCAATTCGGAAAAATCAATTAAGTGTAACACGTAATTTTTGGACAAAATTATTAATAAACGCATTCCAGGTAGACGATTCTTATATTTTATTAATGTATACCAATTTTCAATACGATATGTTTATTATTTTCAAATTAAGACGGCGGAAGAAATTTGGCTTCTGGGTCACGTGACTGTCTACGCCATTTTCCATCACATCTCCTTGAGACATGGTCCATGAGACCCAAGTTTGGAAGGTCTTTAAAACGTTCATAGAACGCTTTTTCTCGAATGTTCGAGAAACGTTTGTAGACACGTTTCTGAAACATTTTTTAACAAGTGTTCCCACTGGACAGTGTCTTGTAGATAAGCTAAAGAAGGTGTACTAACATTGATATTGCTCATAAAATCAGTACGAAAAGCAGTCGCAATGCGTCTGCAATCGAGGGTTTCGGGGCTGAACCTGAATCTACGAAATCCCTCTAAAGTTTCTATTTCAACGTCGTACAGATTCTGCGAAGACACTTCAAAGCTTCCCTGGAACATTCCTAGAGCCAGTATATAGCCTTCTGGAAGCCTTTGCAGAGCCTCTAGGTAGCCTCCCAAAAGCTTCCTCAGAGCCTCTTGGGAGTCTTTCCGGCGTCTGTAGGAGGCCTCTCCAGAACCTCCAGAAAGCCTCTCTAGAACCTCCAGGGAGCCTCTCCAGAGCCTCCCGAAGGCCTTATCCGAGCCTATAGAGCTTAAGCCGAGCCGTTTGTGATTTATTCTTTTCTAGCAACAAATATTTCTTTTTATATTATAAACTAATGTCCTTTACGATTGTAACAGTCATCTGAGATGTAGCCAAGCGAAGAACTTGGGATGCAAAGGCACTGCAATTTTAATGGACGGCCAATTGGAGGCAACTATTAAAAACCCACATCTACATTACTGCATTTTTAATCTAGATGAAGCTCAGCAGCGTAGTTGTATTGCACATGAAGTAGCTAATGTCAGTAGAACTAGTAATGCACAACACATTTTTGAGGAAGTGCGACGAAGGTAAATCAATTTTTCCTATTACAAATCTATTAGAAATCTTATAAATGTGTCTTTTAATACAACCATTGCACAGCCTATACGACTGACTTAGAGAAGGGTCCTTGTGATTGCATTCTACTTTAGTGCATAATACGATTTTCTTTTGCTCAAATCATGAGTTTATTTTCAATGTAGCGCAGTAAATTATATTTCAATATGCGATTATTATCTTCTCAACATTGTAATGTTTCTACAATTTCGCAATACTTTAAGAATGTCCCTAAATCATTATCTTTTTATAAGTATTGGCTTCATGGTAGTCACAGATCAGCGATATGAGGGAAAAAAGAGGTTTTCTTTTAATTTGTCAGAGAAATTTTGTTTTTGATTTTTGATTCGGTCATGTAAAAAGTTAGGGAAAAGTCTGTGAAAACCAAACGTATTTCACTATCCACTATATTTAATGTTCTAAAATTTAGGCTCCTATTGTAAGCTGCAACAATTAAGTCACTAGACTGAATTGAGGAAGCAAAATAAAACCAACTTACTGCAGCTTTTAAGTAGTTTGACTTTAAGCTGTGTAACGTTAAATACATGAAGTAAATAGAGACCGAGTATGGGAAAATTTTACTTTAGTCTGACATACTTTGTGGAATAACATATTTACCCCAGTTTGAAATTCTTGTTCAGTAATGTTCAACGATGCCTTCCCTCAGGGAAGGCACCAATTTGACATGTATTGCCTAATTGTATTATTTTCTTACTTCATGTCAGTATTAACTTAAGTCAATAAAGTAAGAAAACCATAGAAAGTGAGCAAAACATACCAAATTGGTGAACATTACTGTACAAGTACTTGTACAAGATCCGGTAAAATTTCTTACACAGGTTCTTGTTCCAGTTAGAAATCTTGAATTTGTACAAATTGTTGCACATGGATTTTTAACTGGGACGTGGAGATAAACTATTTGTTATATATAACTAAGTCCTAACAACTGCGTGAATCGTAAGTCTGATGCTAGGGAAAAAACTGCAGGTTTTTGGTCAATTTTGGACACCTTACTTTTAGAACAAAGTTTTTTAAAAAGATTGTTCGAAACTACTGTAAAAAGTACTCTGAAACGGACTCCCAAGAAACAAAAATCGATTTCTTCATTATATATGATTTTCTTAGAATGAACAATGCTTGTGATTATTAAACATTCTGACTAATCTTTTAAAATATTTGTAACGTAACCTGATTTGTTCGAAAAACTGGAATTCTCCATCTATTTTTTGAGTCTTTCGGAAATACGCCCTTTAAGTCAGATATAGGTATTCCTGCTTACCTCCGCACACAGCACGGAAACTCTCCTGAATTTTCTCAACTTTCAGGGAAGTTCTTGAATTTCCATGAGACTTGATGGAAGTTGCAGAACTCCCCTGAAGGTTGGGAATTTTCAGGAGACTTTTGGTGCTCAGGGGGTCTAAAGTATGTATTCGTTACGTCTTCGGAATGCAATACTCAATATCCCAGAATGTCCTACGACATAAGAAGTCATCCTAAAGACGTGCTGGTACTCACTGCATATATTATTTTCTACATGTATTCCTCTCTTTACATTTCTGCTATAAATTACAATCTTTGCTTTTATGGTCCTTTCACTCAGAGTACGTGATACAACGAACTATTAATCATGATATCTTTTAATACAGGAACCTTCACTGGGAGGAATCTTCACCTTTTGAAGCAATGCGGCGCCTTATTTATGCATGGAAACAGAAAAATCGACCCTGCCTTCCAAAGCATTTGGTAGATTTATCAACAATTCTCTCTTTTGAAATGTGGATAACAAGATTGCAGTACAGCATAAATATAAGAGGGAATAGTAGCTCTGGCGAGGAATTGCAGAAACGACAAGTTGTTACAACAAATGTAATCGATGATGATAACTTCTGTCATGTTATTTTCCACTCTCCTGAAATGATAAAGGATATTCTGAAGATTGGAATCACAGAAGTTTCTGCAGATGCGACCTATAGAAGTGTTCCTATACTTAAAGGTTGCAATCAGTTACTGACTGTAACAGTATTTGCATTCCAAAAGGTATTTGTACTTTATAATAATTACATTGCAACCTTCTGTTTTTTAATCTATATTGGCACCATCCATTGCATTACTCATCTATTATGCACAAACAATTTTATCTACCTACTCTTCACATTTTGTAGGTATCTAACTAATGAATATGTATAATTTAAAATATTGTTGAATAATTATTCCTGAATTTATTCCACGTCTAATAGGATTAAGTAAGGGATTAATCAAATTGTATAGAAAAAACACTAAAATTGTAAACAAGGGAATAGAAAAATTCACTTCAAAACTTAGTGTTTTACTTAATAGCGATTATTAATTAATATATATTCCGTTTTTGAACTTGTTATAATTACTACTAATAGTTAATTAAACATCGGTCTTTAAGTGAAAGTATTTTGAAAATGAATAAAACTTTTAACATTCTTAACATTTCTCAATTCATGTCAATTGTATAGTTCTTGACAAATTCATGTATAATTGTTCAACATTTTCGTGACGGGAAAAAATGCTTGCTTCTACTGCGATTCAATGTGAGCAATATTAAACGTCATAATATGTGACGCGCCACGGTGAAAGGGACCTTAACTTCAGAAACAAATTTCACAGGATACGCGTGCAAAGAGGAGAAGGCGAGAAGCGGTTGGTTTTACATCGTCATGTTTAAAATATTATAACATAAGAAGTATTTGATAAAATCAAGTTTACCTTTTTCGAAATAATAAAGCAACTCAAAAACTAATAATTCTAGTGATAAAATTTGAATTACCAAATTTTAATTTTATGGTACTGACGTTTAAAGTAAAACTTGTGAGTGGGCGCTTGATTAGTGGCGCCGTTTTTGGCCATTATTAACACAAAAAATATTTGATATAAATTTCTTTTTTTATTTTTGTATCTGGAAGAGCAACTCAAAAACTGTCAATTGACATCAAAAACTCAACAACAAAAATTTTAAAGCGAAGGTCCCTTTCACCCTGGCGCGTCACA